>JAIPRN010001510.1:29690-44408 GCA_025469175.1 Geopemphigus sp. TES_GeoC_2020
GCGCAGTCCAATAACGAAAAAAATAAAAAAAAAAAAAAAAAAACTAAAGACGGAGTGGATAATACGATTTGTACGATATACCTTTTGTAACGATCAAGCTGATTGCGTTATGCGTAAAACCTTAACGGGGGAGGAACGAAAACGGAACGAAAAAAATCGCCCCGAAAACTTAATATTACGTACCGATTTGACACCGCGCGCGCGTAACGTTTAAAATATATAAACGTACGTTCGGTTTTTTTTTGTCGTCGTTGTTTATTCGGTACGAACGCTCCGGCCAGGGGAAAAAGTATTATTACGCTTTTATAACTCGCGATTATTGTACGATTACGATATCGCCGCGTTCGTGACTTTACAAATAATAATTATATAAAGGCCAATTACCAGCGGTTGGATAAAAATCGTAAAACAAAAAACCGTTTATACAAATACACCGTTACGTCGTTTTTCCGCGTGTATTAAATACCGTCCCATTTTGTACGCCTACAATATACCTCTAATCACTTTATAAATCGTCGGTCGTCCTCTAATTTATCACGGACGTACCGAAGGTGTCGTGTAAAACTGATAATTACGTCGTGATAAATACGTATCCGGTATATTCGTTAGGCGACGTGACGGACCGTACGATTGACGAAAACTACTAATAACCGCGCCAAACGTTACGCTAAATGGCGTTCGACGATTAGGGAAATTTTCGACTTAAAATTAATAATAAAAACGTATATTATTTAAAAAATCCCTTATCGACCAATCGCCGTTACGTTCGGAACATTCGGGCGCGTTGTAAGTAACTTAAACAACAGACAAAAGCGCGTGTGGTCTTTTTTCGCGTTTTGGGCGCCCGGTTTCGTCCCTAAATATTCCACGTACGATGGACCGGTTCGAATGAAATCCGCGAAAACGACGATTGTAACGACTTACTGTTGTACACCACGGCGAAGCACAAACCGTACACGAACGCCATCCAAATCGCTCCCAACAAACCGTTGACGACCATCGTGATGCCAATATAGAACTGCGCCGGTCGCTGAATGCTAAACACGTCCGAGGTCCAAGGCGGTACGACTCATAGAAGTACTGTGATCACCAGCGAACCTGTTTCCGTCTACATAAAAACAAACCGTTTACGCTCTACGCGCGTGTGTGTGTGTGTGTGTGTGTGTATGTATATGTATATATATATATATATATATATATATATATATATATATATATAACACGCAATGCGCGCGCGCACACACGCGCAGGCCTATATCGACGATAAAAAATTATCGGAACAATCCTAACGATGTATTTTATATAAATACGTTTATTTACTTGACGTAAAATTATATATATATATATACGAGGGGCAAATGATAAGTAATGCACAATCGCCGATAACTGACAATCTTAATAAGGTAAAGACTTCAAATTGATGTCAAAATAAAGCTATTATTATCCTTTATAACTAGGAAATTGCGCTTGAACATCACTCGACTTGTTTCTTATCAGTACGTGTCAGAATGGAACCTAGTACAAACGTAATGTCAACGAGCTGTGATCGAATTTTTAACCGCCGAAAATGTTAAACCGACAGACATTCATCGACGTTTACAAACTGTTTACGATAATGAAACTGTTGATCGAAGCACGGTATCTCGTTGGGTATCAAAATGTAAATTATCGGAACCTGGTAAAATGAATATTCCGGATAAACATCGCGATGGACGACCTGTAACTGTTACGGATGAAAACCATCGAATTCAAGTGGATAAGCTTATCGAAAATGACCGCCGAATAACCCGAAACCGCGTCGTTGATATTGTTGGATGTCGCAAGAAAGAGTTGGGTTCATTATTCAGCGAATTGGTTACCGAAAAATTTGCGCTCGTTGGGTACCGATAAATGTTGACGGAGGAAAACAAGAAAAATCGAGTTGAATGTAGCGAAAAATTGTTGACTCGTTATCGCCAACAAGGAGAGCAATTTCTCTTCAAAATTGTGACTGGTGATGAAAGCTGGGTACATCGCTACGATCCAGAAGAAAAAAGGCAGAATATGCAATATCGTCATGTCACTTCTCCCCAGCCCAAAAAGTTCAAAGTTCAGCCTTCTGCAGGAAAAATTATGCTCACATTGTTTCGGGATGGAAATCAAGTTTATCTCACGGATTACTTGGAAAAGCGGACAAGTGTAAACTCTGTCCGATACATCGAGACACTGAAAAAATTAAGGAGGCGGATATGTCGCGTTCGTGGATCAACTGAAACTATTTTATTGCAGCACGATAACGCTCGACCTCACACATCAAATGCAACCAGCGCCGCTCTCAAACAGTTGAAGTTTGAGGTCATTCAACACCCACCGTATTCACCAGATTTGGCACCTTGTGATTTCCACTTCTTCCCAGACCTTAAGAGGGACCTCAAAGATACCCATTTCGCATCGGATGAAGAAGTCAAGGAAGCAGTGAAGTCTTGGATAAAAGAGAGACCAGCTACATATTTCAGTGACGGTATGAAGAAACTTGTGGCCCGTTGGGGGAAATGTATATCTGTAAATGGTGACTATATTGAAAAATAAAGATATTTATTTTTAGCTAAAGAAGTACACGTTCCTATATTTTTTTTAAATTTCAATTATCTCTCTCCATTCTCGAAAAATTCACGATTGTGCGTTACTTATCATTTACCCCTCGTGTATATATATATATAGAAAATCGATTTAAATATAGTGATTACGACGGCGCCGAACGTATTTAAATCACCTAGAGAAAGAGAACCTATCGTACAACTAACCGTAAGCCACAACCGTCCTAAGAACGAACCGGTTACGTTTCGGGATCGGTTCTCTGTAACTTAATAGGCTGGGTCGGAAAAAAGGTAATCCACGGAAAAGACCTTTTCATTAAGGTTTCGAAACGCCCCGTGAATCTTAACGATATTTGGACGACGCGAAATTTGTTCGTTTTTATTTTCGACGACCTGTTGACCCCGCCAATTATTAACGACCGTGAAAATTATCGCGCTAATTAAAGTTCACCGATAAACAACTAACCTGACGTTCGTTTATCGTACACTATATATTAGGCGATCGGTATCTTTTTATATATATAACGATAATTATTATTATCGAAGAGGTACGACTAATTTCCCGATTTATTCGTTCCAACAATAATTATAATAGATAATTCCGTACGGGATTAAAAACCGTTTCTCGTTACCATCCAGCCCGCCCCAATTTAGGCGCGCGCTCGTAAATACGCCCCACCGACGTACGCGTGTAATTTCTTCGGTGCCCGAATGTTATTGTATTCTCGTAAGTTCTCCGCCGAAAATAATAACCACATAGTTGATTAAACTGAAATACTACGAGTAGTCGTTTCAGTATTCCTAAACTATTTTAAACCGTATGACTTAATTTTTAATCGGATATAATAGGAATATAATTTTTAATTAAATCGACGATACTTTTAAATTAATTAAAACGTTTAAACGAAAGCGTTTTAATATCAAAACTCCGGTCGGAACTTCCAAACAAACTTTCCGAACGCGTAGTCCAGTAAGAAAATACGTTAGTATAAAAATGAATATATACATAAATATTTGAGCGTATGTATATATATATATATATATATATAATAACTTCGTAGTAAAAGCGTTTATAATTTCCGAAAAATTATCGTATATTTGACCAAAGCGGATGCCAATTTTAGTGCACCCGTCGAGAGCTGGACAACATTTTTTCGATAATTCGAATTTAAAACTACGTGTATTACGTAATTCGCTCCACTTGACGCGGGATATTATTATTTTACGTTCGATAACGAAAAATACCGAGCGTTACGAACAAAAAAAAATCTACGAAACGACGACAACGTTAAAAAAGTTCGAATATAAATTACTAATGGATTACGCGCGAATGTATTCGTATTTTTACGTTCTTTCGAGCATTCGAATATTATATTTTCCACTCGACAAGGCAACACGATACTGATATGACGACGACACTTTGACGTTATACGCCAACGCGTTAAAATATCAGCGAGTTTCTGTATCGTTATAATTATTTTTGAAAAATATTTACCCGTTTTACGAACGAATAATCGTCGCGATTGCCGCGAATCAAACATTTAACGAATCCGCCGTATATTACGAATATACCGATTACTATGTCCAGCAAATCGATCGAATATTTACGAGGAAAAAAGCCCCCGCCGCCCGAAAAAAATTGGCGTTTTTCCGAAAACGGGTTCGACCGAACCGGGGGTCGCGTTGGGCGTGCAGCGGTCCCGTTCGCTGGAGGAGGTCCGTACCGGTAGCGGATACTAAAATCTAATCCGTTTCGAACGGGAAACGGACGGCCGAAAAAGAACCGAAATCAACGTTCCGCGGTCGGTCGGTGTCGGTGGTGGGTGCCGGCGGCTGGAGGAAGTTCCCGGGGGTCAATTATTAAGTCTTACTTAGCGGGATTTACGGTACCGGGAAGCCCCGCGGCGACCGCGCGGGCACGGACGGCGCGGGGTCGCGGACGAACGGCGGTTGGGCTTACCGGAGAGGATTTGCGCGGGACGTTCAACAGTTAATAATTTACCCGCAGTCGCTCCTTCTCCCTGACCTGATAAATCGGTAAACGTATAGCTCGATCGGAATACGTTACCTAAACACATAGACCGCGGATAAACAACGAGCGCGCAGCGTGCGGCAACGAATCCGTGTAATGTATTATGCACGCGGTAATAATTATTAGCGTAAATGTTTCACGGTTTTTAATCGCGCCGGTCCGGAGGACGGATACGTTCGTAGAGACGGGTACAACGACCGCGGCTAACGAAAAACGTACGTAAATTCAATTCCGTCCGTCCGGTCCGAGCGAAATTTGTTTCGGCCGCCCCTTCTTTTCCCGCCACACGGATCGGACGAGATCACCGAGTGCACGCGGTACGATCGTTTTTCGGGCGTCGTTTACCCTACCGGCTTTTCGAGAACGCGTCGTCCTTCAGGCGTTTGCGATCATACACGTAGTGCCACCCCCTCCACACACACACATCACACGTACTTTCGTTCGAACTCGTCAACGTGAAGTCACTCGATCGCGTGTAAATCGTCGTACTTTTCCGCCCCGTGCGCGCGCGTGTCTATTAAATACCCGGAGAAAACGTACCACTAACGACGACGCCGTATTCGAAGAAACCAACCGATTTTCTCGCGTACTAATCGATCGTACCTTCCACCCGGCAAATGTACACCGGACTCGTGAGCGGTTCGTATTACGAAATACCTTCGACCGAGAGCTTTACGTTTTCGTCGAACTCCAAGTACGGCGCGTAATAATAATTGAAGAACTCGTATGAACTTACGGCGCTCCGCTCTTGTACGGAAACGAATTACGCGCAAACGCTTTTTCGGACGACGAACCGTCGAAACCAATCATTTCCCGACCGAACGAACAATATCGAAATCTACGTTACTAGCGTATTTACGCGCGTTCTCCACTATTATCCTCGTGTTTCGTTCAAATAGTCAACTACCCTCTGAAATATACCAACAACACTCGTTTTATCGTTAGCGAATGTAATAGACGCGTCATAATTTAGCCATAAATACTTTCCTCGTGTAATGACATAAAGGCGACCGTTGAAAATAGTCGAATTTCGTTAAAATACCGTCTGGTATTACGTAAATCCTGTAGCATACTCGTAAGTAAAAACTATACCGTCGTATATTTTGTATACATTCACAAACGCGACTTTGTTATAGCGAAATCGGACATTCGGCTGGCCAATTAAAAAGAATTACTTCGAATCGATTAAGAACCGTAATTTGAAATATATTACAACAAACGGGTCGTACGATTTAATCGAAATACGTTTTTCAAGAATCGTCAGATTAGATGACGTACGAATGTTCCAACAATTAATAAACGTTTTTAAACCGCAGACCTTTGACCGACGAGTTTATTCGGAATTTGTATTTGAAATATTCCCGGAAATGTATATAATCGTATTATAATATCGACCTATTTTCGAATTTTTCAAATTACGCAGAAACCGTGGATTGTATACATTACAACGTTGTTATTATATTATTCGCGTTGATTTCTTCGTAAATTAATTTGGAGGTACTCTTATTATCGAGCGTATAAAACGCTTACGTTTTTCCACGATATAAAATATCGAAATTATGATAGCTTCCTGAAAAATCGTATACATATATATATATACGCGTAATTTTCAAAAGCTTTAATTATTCGCTTCGTACCGAATTAAAACATTTTCAACCCGATTTTTTTCACACACACACACACACACCGGTAGGTAGGTATACGTCGATGGTCGTCGCTAAAACTTATAATTTACGCGCGTTTTTATTATTCCTCAGGAACCGTTTTACGGCGAACGATTAATTTGCGCCGCGTGTTTTTATCGGAATAATAAAATTGTAAATACTGACGACGATTTGTTGGTTATCTTCCAAACGCGTAGTTTAGTCGGATTCGCGTTATTCGACCGTGTAAACGTAATACGGAAATTGTTAATTTAACGTCCGGTCGATCGTTTATTTTTGGTTATTCGTCGTTCGAGTCCGCCGTTGTTTACAAATCACAATCGTTACATAATTTTTTTTTGGGGGGGGGGAATAACGCGTAGACGTATTATTTTTCGGAATAACAAATATGAAACCGTCGGAACAACGTGCTTCGAACCTCGTCACATTCTAGTCGTATTACACGTGTCCATTATGCCGCGTACACACACACACACACACACACACACACATACACACGCTCACAAATCAAACAGGTCTTAGCTTTTACGTCAAACGAACAAATGTCGGAGCGCTATACACACCTCCCCACCACCCGTACACAATTAGTACGCGGCTAGTATATATAATTAATACTCGATCAGCTCGGCAACCGTTGTGACGTGACGTCTACCCGAAATGAATTGGATACCTCTTTCCTTTGATCGTATATGATACACGTATACGAGTAACGACATAACGACCGTTTTTAATGAACGAAACCGGGTACTGGATTAAAATGCCCTTTGGAATATAATTGCTAACGAACAAGTAGCATAACTAATAAATACGTGAAATCAATAGCGTGACGAAATAAAAACATTACGCGACCCCCTTCGTCGTTTCCTGCGGCGTCCGTCCGATTTAACGGGGGACATCGACGAAGAAACCGAGTTAACCAAATAACGACGACGAACGTCGCGATTTTCGAAATGTTTTTCGCGACCAAAAAATAAGAAAATAATTCGATTTTTTTTTTTTATTTTTTTTTTGTGAAATCCGAAATAGTCCTTTTTGTAAAACTATTTTCCGAATAAATTTTTCGAAGTTAATTAAAAAAGTTTCGCGCGCCCTGAAATTTGCGCGAAACTTCTATCGACACGAATATATCTTGATTTTGGGTGAAGGAAATTCGAACGTTTTTCCATTTCGATTTCCCTACGATTACATTTGAATTAAACGACACGTTCGTTGTACTCTTAGAAGTACAACGACCATTCGAAAGAAGTAAAACCGTCGATATGTGTCCAACAGGACCCCATTTAGCCGTTGCTGCAGTCGTCGAATCTCCGTAGGACACTCGTGTTGTACACCCGAACATTATAATAACCGTTAATTATTTCCGTAACGACGACGAATTCGTTTCGTTCACGAATTGTAATACGTTAAAACGCGTAAATAATCGTTACTCTTTGGCCGATAATTGTCGATTATAGGACATCGCGCACGCGATGTAAATGAATTAACGCCCATTTCTTTGATTACGCGGAATATTACGTTACGGTCATGTTCAACGCCTACCACTATTTCCTCCTCCAAATGAAACGTACGGCCGACGAAATATTAGAACGATTATAACGTACGCTCGGTGTACGTCGTCGCGCCGTTATTAGTTGATGGTTAATAAAGTCCTCGTTTATTAATGAAACTTCCATTAGCGTAACGTTAATTCTCGGCGTACCTTTCAAAAATATTAAAACAGAGTACGCGACCGCGCAGCGTTCTGCTCGCATTTTGTTTAAACCCTTTAGACCGCATCCTGGCCAATTCTTTTGTTTCGGAAAAACCTTTCGACGCCAAACGCGTCAGCCACGGGTTTACTTTTCAGCGCAAATTATTATTATTTGTTTCCGTTATATATGTACGCGCGCGCGCGTGTGTGTGTTAAATTTACACGCGTATATGCGCTCGAGTGAGTATACACGTGTGTGTGTGTGCGCGCGAGTATCAGATATGGAAAAAATAATTCTGTGGAAGTATTCTCTTCTTCGTGTTGTGTTTTTCCTTTATTCTGACTATCTTTTTCGTTCCGAAATACGTTTAGTTTTTAGCCCCCGAGTACTCCGAGGCCGGATTATCGCGCGAAGAGAGCGTATTTTTATTAATATCACCCGCGGGCGGATTTTCGAAAGCATCACGCCCGACGTTTCGTGGCCCTACGCGTTTCTTATTTTAAACGAGTCGAGTATATGATATACGTTAACGAGGTTTTCGTAACGTGGCGATTGGTCCCGAAATAAATAATTCGTCCTAACCAAACGCGATTTTACGTCGGTACGGAATATTCCCTTTTCGCCGAACGTATTTAACGGTTTAAACAAAATACCAAATTCGAAAACCTCGAGTTTTTTGGTAATATTTAAACTTTAGCGGGCCTAAGTAACGCTATTATTTCGTATA
Source organism: Geopemphigus sp. TES_GeoC_2020 (assembly GCA_025469175.1). Classification (NCBI taxonomy): domain Eukaryota; kingdom Metazoa; phylum Arthropoda; class Insecta; order Hemiptera; family Aphididae; genus Geopemphigus; species Geopemphigus sp. TES_GeoC_2020. Next base: position 38,381 of record JAIPRN010001510.1, read on the forward strand.
CTCGTACGATCGCGTTACGTTTTTTTTTTTTATATTTTTAAACGTCCGTCGTTTGATTCAGAAAAAAAAGCCTATACACGTATAAAGTATACGGTAATGAGAGTTTTCTTTCGGCGTACGTCGTACAGTCGAACAATTACGACGGACCAAATTGTTATTTTTACCCGTACACAACCCCTTGCTCCGCTTCAGAAGTCCCGTATACTACGCCACTGTTATTTCGCGTTAAAAATTATTTCGAGTTTCTCGAAATAATATCGTTAATTTAAACTATGTCGAGATTTTAAAATTGAAATCGAAATATCTCGAAACTGGAAATGCAAATTTACGCGCGGCGTGTGTTATTTTAACGAGAGTAAAACAGCGCGCACCGAAAACACTCAACCGGGTCAATAATAATGACGACGACGGCGGCGGCGGCGGCGATGATGATGATGTTAATAATAATAATAATAGAAGCGAAAAAGAATGTTGATGCATTTTCCCCGTCAGCGCTGTGGAAAATTACGCGACCGTGGTACGCGCGCGTACGGCAGGGTTAGATGGGAGTTGTGTAGAGCCCAAGAGAACGGGCGGATGAGGGCTAGTGTATTGGTGGATGAGGGGGCGGTAGGAAGGGGAGGATAGAAAGTTTTCTTGTTTTTACTTGTTGAAGAAACCTTTTGCGGAATTCGAAAACTGCTGATGAGATCCGCGAGAGTGGTTGGTCGCACGCAACGCGCGTACAACACCGCCGCTACACAGAGTGATCCGAAACTAATTAAATTTCTACCTAGATTCTCAACTCATTAACAACAGTGACGCCGTCTGAATGTACAATCTCCCCGGAGTCCCGCGAATAGCGTATGTGCGCGCGCGCGCGCGCGTGTACGCCCTGTATTCAATAACGTCGTTCTATTAAACCGCGAATTATCGTTTATTACACCGACGACGACGATTTTTAACTTATCGCGTCGCCAACAGCGAACACGTGTTAACCGCGTTTACCGTACCCTGCACCATTTTTCAAAATAAGAACGCTCCGGGCCGCGGTACTAAAATCGGACCATGTCCGCGCATGGCTCCCCTCCATTGCCGGTGGCTTTGTACGATATTTTAGTACTCTGTGTAAAAGCCGCGCTGATCTATGACGACAACTGTCCTCGCGTCGTCGTCACTACGATATCGACAGATAAATTAATATCCGATCACGGAACGTTTGGCGTTCGACAGCGGTCGGGAGGGAAGAGGGGGGGGCGAGAATTTCTCCGGCGATCATTCGGACGCGCGTGCGCGGTGCGTTCTTATTCTGATAATGGTATTGTACGGTGAGACGATATTTATTGTTTTTAGCCAGTGTCGTTGGTCGAACGCGCCGTATATTAAATATAATTGAACTGAAAACGGGGCGAACGACGACGAGAACTCACTTCGTTACGTCAACGTAGATATTATATAATACGCCGTTGTCAGACGACGTTCGGCGATTAATTACGTTCGCCGTGTTTGTAAATGACCGTTCGGTTTCGTCCGAACGATTTCGTTCAAACGAATGGTAACTGTTTCGCGCGGATATTTCCGGCAATCGACTTCGCCGGGCTAAGCGGACGGTTCGATTATCCGCACCGGCGTAACTTGCCGACGGTAAACGGATATTCCGAACAAATTTAATTCGGCCGACGGAGACGTCTACAGCAAACGCGGTAACGCCTGACCCGTAAAAGAGGGGGGGGGAAATCGTTGTCGATCATTTGTCGTATACGAAAAATAAAAGACGTCTGGATCCGCCGATTATTCGGGCAATATATACGTTACGTCACGATAATACGCTACGGACGGGCAAATAAAACGTAACAGCCGATCATATCGTAACGAGATTAATTTTTGGTGTCCTCCACACGATCCGCGAGCAATCGACATGAAGACACATAAAAAAAGGATCCCGAGGGATCATCGCGTGCGGAAAGCTCCGTTAGAGCCCGGGAGGTCGTCGGGGGTGTTTTCGTTGTCGAGAACGACGGCTCTTCTATCGTCACGCGCGCATGCGCGCGAACACACACACACGCACACAAAACATCCCACCGCGTCCGCCTCGGCACGACTTTTCCCCGATCGTCGATTTGGATAGCCCTCCGATCCCGTCGAAACGTCCCCCGAGCATTTTTTTCCATCTCGTTTTCAGAAATCATTTCTCAAAAAAAAAAAAAAAAAAAAAAAAAAATAAGAAAAGGAAAAAAAAACAGTTCGCCACCGCCGACACCATCGTGGGGGAAAAACACATGATTTTGTTTTATGAGTAAACATTTGCCAAACTCATCCGTACACGCGCCCACACATACGATATATATATATATATATAAGTACGTATACGATCGACAGGCCGAGACGATGATACAGGCGACGACGAGAAGCGAAAAGAATCATGTATTGAAAAGTAAAAGTCAACCAATGTCGATCAGCTTTGTATCCTTTTTTCTATCTCGTTTCTTCCTTTTTTTATTTATATATATATGTGTGTGTGTGTGTGTGTTTATACGGATATATAAACCATTGGAAATCGACGTTCTGTACAACTCCCACGAGAATATAACGAGCACTTACACATACCCCCTCTCCTCTCTTACATAACCGAGTTGGAGACACGCTTTATATATATATACATGTACATACATACGTATACAAACACACACACACACATATAGTTGCCGGTCCGATGTCTCGTATCCTGAAGCTTTACCGTATCCCTTTGCGGTTCCGCTAGAAACCGTGTATACACACCATTCATAAACGTCCGCACCGACTACTACTACTACATAGACCAGACAAACAGATCGTGTGTATGTGCGCGTTGTTCGTCGAACCCCTCTCCTCGTCCACTTGCCGTTTGATAATTATGCACGACTCGTTTCACCTTAATATCCTAAACGGCGTACGCGCGTAAAAGCATTCGTCAGCGTACTGACGTACACCGAACGCGCACGTAACCGTCAAACGAAACTACGCTCGTATATGCACACTATTGGGCGGCCGGCTTATGGAAAGGACCCGGCGGAGCGGGGGGACCGCCGATTCTCGCGACTTTTCGTGATTGTTAGCGACGTTTATGAGTCCGCTGCACGAACGTCGTCGTTTACTCGTTCCCATAGTATTCCGGTTTTATTCCGCCGATAGGTCCCACTCGGACAGTCGAAAACGATAGACATCCGGCGCCCGTGGCCAAATCGTTATTCCATCTCGCGATTACAATCGTCGCCGTCTCTACATAATTATCGTAAATGCGAACATAAGCAATACGAGTATGGACGAATCACGGGCCGCGTCGGAAAATTTAGCGCGTCGTGTACACGCTCGACGTTTCCGCGGAATATCCGAACTCGAGTTTTTGTTCGTTATTATTTCTATCGAAAATGTTTCGCGAACGAATTTATTGACTTCCAACGAAAATCGTCGGCCTATTACGGCGATAATATCGAAAGCGTACAAATTTACCGTCCGCCGTTTTCGTTATCGTAGCGGAACGAAACACGCCGTTAACGTGGACGATTCGAGAAAACGTTCGTGCGATACGTGTTCGTATTTTAACGATAATATCCGAAAAATATACGCGAAGAATCGCCCCACCCCGCCGCCCCACAGGACGGATACAACCACGCGGATGAGACGAAACTCGTCGTAAAACGTCGACTCGAAAACGCGCGTGGCGGAATTTCGATTTTCGTTAGTAAATTATACGAACTTCGGACGGCCGAATATAGCGAATAAAATTACTACGGAATTGTAGCCAGATAGGGGGAGTGGGAGACGCGTGTAAAATATACGTTAAGTATGTAACTCCGATAAAACAATACGTAAACTACGAGAATCGTTCGCGTTATAGGCGTGCTCGTTAAAATATAATGTACATCGATACGCGAGGTTCTTACGATTAATTTCGGGATAAATATACGAAAAATTCGGCGCGATCGGCGAACGAATGGTAAACGTATTTTTCAACAAAACCCCCCAGTCGCTGTAATACGGCGCCGATATTATTCTAAAATCCGAAACGCCGTCGAAAGTACGAACGAGCCATTTACGTGTATACGAATATCCACTTCCGAACCGTTCGATCATTTCGACGGCACGTTTTGGAACATTGCCGAAAATGACGGAAGAGCGGCGTACGCGGTCGAGAACTAAAATGTTACACGTTTCGTCGATATCGTAATAAATACGTAATTGTCGCGCTATAAATGTATACAATTAATCCTTCGGCGGCCCCCTACTACGTTGTATTCGTCACAAAATACGAAACTATTTCACGGAACGCGTTAAATGTACCGTTCCGATAGGCGCGTAGAACCAATTAATTATTTATTAATTTCGAATTGAGTTTTTCGCTCGTCGAATACCTATATAAAAAATATATAAAACCTTTTGTCAATTATCGTATTTATCGAGTTTACGTCGTAAGTCCGAATGAAAAAAAAGTAAAAGAAGAAAAAGGGCAATACGTACTTTATTTTCGCAAAATTAAGGCTTCGTAATATACAATCGTTACGTTTTTTTTTTTTTTATACGCGTACAACTTATGAGATTATTATGATTGAAACGTACCGAACCAACAATAAGTATCGAAATATACGTTCGTAACATTTCCGTACGTTCGATTAATTTACGAACAATAAACGTTTATTGGATGGTTACTGATTATAAATTACGCGCGTACTATTATTGCGCCTAGTGATTGCGGACGTTGGACACGAAGCCTGGACACGGGCTAACCGACCAAACCGCGAAAATAATAAACGCGTCGATTGCCGAGTTGTTATCCGCAATTCGGCGCGAAACGCAAATGTTCGTTTCGGTTTTTCGGCTATATTTGCGCGCGCCCCGCAAATAAACCGCCGCGGGTTGAACCCGAACGACTTCCGCGCCCGTAGGTATACACTTAGAAAACTGGCCCGACTACGGACGGACGACACCGGCGGCTAACCCGAGGGCGACGACGGCGTTCGCGAATAATCGTCGTCGGACGACTAGGCCGTCCGAAATTTCGGAAAACTCGAGCCGGATTTTCGGCACCGGCTTTTACCCCGTTTATATTATAACGGCGGCGGCACGTCAATTCCGACGGCTGACTGTTATTGGTTTACGGTTTGGCTACCGATTCGCGCGGGATGTCGTCGCCGTCGAAGACGAGTGTTTTTTTTCCCCTCGTTCGTTTTTCGACGAGAAAAACGTACACATATAAATATAACGACTCCCCCGAGAAAGCTCGTCTATGTACAAATATATATTTATTTATACAAAGAGTTTATCTCTCGTTATTTCGTTCGTATTTCGAATTCCGATCGCGACACATCGAGGGGCGCGTCCGTCGTCGTCACGTTTACGCGTCCTCCCTCCTCCACACACACACACACACACACACGCGCGCGCGCGCGCCATCCGCGAACCTCTATCGCCGCGTCGCGTATAAATAAACGATTACCCGGAAATAATGGGCCGTTACACGTTTCGTATTTAAATTCGATCCCGTCGATTACTCTTTGTCTTTTGTTTTTCTATTATTTTCGTCCCGTCCGCCCGACACTTAGCTACGCGTCCGTTCCTCTCACACCTCCACCGTTCGCTTGGCCGGCCCGGCGACACGTCGCGCGCGACGCGATATCACGCGCTCGCATTCCGAAAACGATCGGACGGAGCGAGCACAGACACGGCGGCGGAAGTTGCGCGCCCTCGTGTTTTTCCTTCACCCCGTGTACGCGACGACGAGGCGCCGAACGGATTTCAATAAAAATAAATACGCGTAGTAGTAGTAGTAGTAGTAGTAGTTTTGTCGTTTTTTTTTATTATTCCGAAACGGGCGAGGAAAAAAAATATAATAATAATACCTCGTCGACAACGATACGACCCCCGCGAGGTGAATAATAATCGCAATCCGTGACGGCGATCGGTGATAGGGAATGGTCGAAAACGGTATATGACGTGACGGCGGCGGCGTCTGGGGAGGAGAATATAGAATTCCGCGGACGCCTTCCGGAGGGCCTCGCGACGGACAGATTAA
>JAIPRN010001511.1:0-44393 GCA_025469175.1 Geopemphigus sp. TES_GeoC_2020
AATATAATATTAAATTATATTTCTATTACAAATGTAATTATAATATTGTTATTTAATATTAATTCAATAATGGATAAAAAAACATTTTAATTTTCAATACACACAAATGTATGTAAAAATATAAGTGTATTGAGATGTGTGTAAAATTATACTACTGAGAAAAATTATAACTTAAAATTATTAAATAATTATTGTTTAGAAATTAAAGCTTAATAGGCAATATTTTTTATAATATTGAAATTAGATATTAAGTAGTATTAAATGAAAATTGATATTTTGGGACTGTTTTATGAGTTTAAACTCTCACACTTATCTAATTATAAATTACGGCATTTATATTTTGTATAGATACTTGTCAAAAATACATTTTTATACCAAAAATATCTTGATCAATGCTTAAACGATAAGTCTTGACTCATAATAATTACATATTTCACAATCCTATGTCAATTATAATTATCATTACGACATTGATCAATCAATATAATGAGCTTTCTATTCTATCTTGATATTATTTTCTGTAAAACGAATTGAAAATGAAAATAAGGATGTATTTATTATTAAAGTAATTAAAGTAAACTCAAATATATGATTTTACAGTTATAGAATTTGTATTCTATAATAAGTGATAACTTTTAAATAATGTATACATAAAATTTCGAGTAATCTGGGAATTGAAAATATTAAAAATATAGATTACGTTAAATATTTTTCCACTTAACGGGATTCCAAAATAATTAGACAGAACTCAAACAGTGCGATACGTACCAGTTCCGATAATTATTTTTATGTATGTTCTAAAGTTCAACAAAATAATATTATTACGTTTTAAGCCTTTAAAATTTTATCTATTGAAAAATATATTAAAATTAGGAAATGCGTACCTATAGACAAATCATACTATTTCTATATATAGTAATTAAACAAATACTAGATTAACAAATATATTTTTGTATTATTGAAAAAATGTAGAAGTTATATAAATAATAATTAGGTATATTTCTCACATTAGTTTATGATTAAAAAGTGATACCCTAATAATATAATTGTAAATATTAATATAACTTGAAACACATCGGTGTAAATTACCCATTTAAACCGACAATTAAGTTTATAAATGGTAATTGTCAATTATCAATTACACAATTGTCTAATTGACAATTAGACATTTAAACCTACAATTTTTCGATTTTCAAAAATATTATTATTTATCTACTTTAAATTCCTATCATAACAAACACAAAAATTATTTCTAACTCAATATTAACGACATTTTTAGCTATGAACCCAACAAATTAACTTCCTCAAAATCATATATAATAAACATGGATTTTCCAGGATAGTTAAAAGATATAAAATAATTATAACGGTCCACTATTAATTTTAAATGTTAAAATTTCAATATTTCATTAATATGTGATCAAATACATAGTAGTAGTTGAAATACAAAATAATGTCATTCTTATCACTTCTGTTTAGACTAAATTACTAAATATATTTAAAAACGTGTCTGAACTTAAATTTATTTATATTAATAATATTTTGTTATAATTTTTATGTTACTAAACAAATAAATGAAAAATTTTGTTCCTATACTTTTTTAAATTATTGATTTAATTTTTGTCTAATTCTAGATTGTTTATGTAAGATCTAAAATTTGCGTTTTATTTCATAGTAATTTGTATATTAAATATTATATATTTTTTATAAGTATAATATGCCTATATATATTTATTAGTTGTAAGGAACAAATATAAAATATACCCAATATTTTGTATTCAATAATAAACATGTTTAGTATTGTAATATTACGACGATAATGATGATCCGTCTTATGCATACATATCCATTGTCGGCCAAATGTTTATATATGTATTTTTTTGTATATATAGATATTGATAAATATATCCATTACGATGTACTTAAATCGATAACATAAAACGTTTTTTAAAATCACGGAATAATTGTTTGTTTTCGACTTCTTTTCATTTTAATGGTTAAGTATTTAATGTTATGCAACAAATGTATAAACATTTTTAACGTCAAGTAACAAAAACAATTATTAATTTTTAATTAAAAATTCATTAATTTTTTCTTGGTTTCAAATACAGTAATTGGTAATTTTTACTTTGACTGGTCCTTTTCAACGATCAATATATTTATATCCTTATACATTATATGTGGGAAAATTGGCTAAATTCATTGGCTTTAGTAAATATTTTATAAAGATATTAAAAAAAAAGGATTTAAAACGAGTTATGTATATTTAACAAAATAATTGGATTAAGTTCTATGTAGAATATTTTATATGATTTTAATTGAAAGGGTAGACAATCTTAGTGACAATCGTTAATTCCATACATTATAATAAACGATCGTTGAACAAATGTCCTATTTTTAATACATAATATTAAACAACGATAAAGCACTTACACGTTTCAATAATTATATGTAGTTTATTTACACAAGTCTTGTTTGTATATTAATTAATAATTTAGTGGCACTAGGATCTATTGGACAATTTAATGGTAAGTAATATCGAACTTGTGTTTGTTTTACTAATAGGTTGTTTTTAAACTTACGTCTTTATTATTTTTAATGGTGACCAATAATAATTATACATTTTTATATGTATAAATATAACGACCTAAGTCAATATATTTTTATTAAAATATTTCTCTATAGTTAATAGCTCTGCCAAGGAATCATTCAAGCATGCATTTTTAACATTGTGTGAGTTGCTAATAAAAATTAATTATTATTTTAAAATTTATATTTTATTTTCCTTTAACTACACCCTAGGGTGATTTTAAATGTATGTCTATCCATATTTTTATTTTATTTTTATCAGCCTATGATGAAGTGATAAACCTAAATAATGGTAATTTCAATTTTGATTAAATATATATATAATGATAATACACATTCAAAAATCTACATCATTGTAATCATAATACCCGCACATATAATACACACGTTCAAATACAAATTAAGAAATGATTTATAAACCAAATTCCAAAATGATCTATGACTAAGAGGATCGCATAATATATAGTAAAGAACGTAATGGAATAAGCAGTTCTGAATTTTTTATCTGACAAACAAGAAAAAATTATAATTTATCGAGTTCCTTAAATTTGATCCACTATACCGATTTATTTTGTTATATATTTTTTCCTATGTATTTGTTATTTTAATTTTCAATTTAAAAAAAAATTATTTTTACCGTGTCTATCAATTGCTTTAATAAACGTTTTGAATATACACATATATCTTTATAATAGTTAAATTTTTCAAATATAACAATAATTACAAATTATTTTAGAATATGTATCTCAGTATTATTTCGAGATCTTCGAAAACACAATTAGTTGTATGTATCCTTATTTTTAATACATAGTTAATCATAAATTCATGATTTATCAGAAAATCTACATATAAGATTACCATTTATATAAATGAAATTTCTTATGATTAGCAAATGAAAATATCAAAAATAATATAAATATTACTGACCCGAAATCTTTTTGCCAAGCCGAAAGTTTGATGCCTAGTTAGTATAATTTTATAAATACCATTTTATATGTTTTAACTTAATTCGTTGTTCTATAATTTTCAATAATATTTTAATATGTATGTTATTTAAGTATATGAATTAATAAATACGATAAGGATTTGATCATTTTAATTTCATTACTCATATTATATTACTCATATTTATATATATATATATGTTATATAAAAATAAATGACAATTATAATTTCTTTTTAATTAATATTTGATGAAAGGTATCAATAATACAGAAGTTCAAATACGGATAGAGTGTGAAAGTGAGAAGTTTACTAAAAATTTAATATTTTCAACTTTTATATTCCAAAATTCTAATTCATACATACTGATACCCTTTTTAAATTATAAAAATAATGATAAATAAAAGATGAACATAAATGCACTATATAAATGTTATCATTCATTTTAAGTTTCGAAACACTAGTATTTTAAGGATATTTTATAACGAGATAATGTGTGCGTCCATCATGGGGATATATAATGCACATAGATATATCACATTTGAACATTTTTGGTATATTTTTTGTTTAACACTAATAATTCGTTAAACTTTTTTATATGAATATTTTGAATTAAAAAAATTGTGTAGAACAATTATCAGAATTCGGAGGTAAGTAATTTATTTGCGAGTCAAAAATATTTAAACCCCTAAATTTAATCATAGTAGACATTAAATGTACATATTATGTTATAGTTGAGTATAATAACAATAAAAATAATAATAATAATAATAATTATAATAATAATAATAATAAAAATAATAAAAATAATAATAATAATAATAATAATAATAATAAAAATAATTATAATTATAATAATAATAATAATAATAATAATAATAATAATAATAATAATAATATTACTAATATTATTCTGTACAAATTATTATTTTGCCAAAATAAAAAAGTTCCTTTTCATTAATCTTATATCTCTTTGTTGTAGATAAACGATCTAGTGCATTAATACATGGATATGGTTTCTTAATAAATAGTGAGTGAATATTATAAAATACTTTCCGTACATCGATTTATTCTAGATAACATTATATATTATTGATAAGATGACTCAATTTATAATGTATGATGGCCTACATAGTTTTATAAACACTTTTAAGCATCAAATAACATATAAAATAAAACCGCAACACGAAAAGGATTATACAAAACAAAACTTATTAGATGTAATCAAAAAGAAAATGATAAATATGAAATTTTCAATAAAAAAATAAAAGTCGTAAAAAAAAATTCTTGACTTGGAAAAAATTCTGTTTGCATTAAAAATGATTGTCTGTTTTATTTGTAATAACTCAAAAAACAATAAAATAAAATAAAAATAATGATCAATCAGAAGTTATGCTAGTAGGAGAATATGGTGAGAGGTACGCAGATATGGGGGAAAGTACGTGGTAATAAGTGAGCAGGGAAAAGTTTTATTAAGTTATTACAGTTATTTGTCTCAAGGTCGTGAATACGGGAACTATTCAGGAATGCAATCGAGAAGTGTCGTACAAATGAATATAATTAAAATATTCAAACGCACTTAAGAGTGAGGGTGAAAAAGAACAGAATGGTGTTCTCTTACCCAACTGACCGTGTTCGACTTCGCGAGATTATGTAGAGATGTTAGGAAAATTTTGGGTTCGTGCCTTCATTCCACGAATCCACCAACAAATGTTGATGAAGAATAACTGGACTCGTTCTCCGGAATACCGACTTGTTGAATATAGCTGATTGCTCGTAGCTGAAACGCTGTCAGATGCTGTGAACTAATCTCCTCTACCGTGCTCGACGAGAAAATCCTCAACCAGCGAGACTCCTTTCTAACGCATGAGTAGATGGGAGACTCGTCACCGGAATGACTACTTAGCCAGCAGTCCATGCCAAAGCCTTGTCTGGCAACCCGTGCCGACTGCTCGTCCTGGCCCGACTCCACTGGTGGGCCTGATTTGACTGCTGGGGTGAAAGGCATAATGATCGGGTTATATAAGCTTCGAGAAGTCACGTCTCCATAGAAATCGGCACATCTAGTGTTGATAATTGTAGTGGTTGTGTTCTTGAATTTCTTTGTTTGGTTGATTTTAGATACGCTTTTTAGTATCGGCGTGTAAAATTATTCCGCGCAATGCACGTTTTACCGTTGTTTGGTCAGTAACACTTTCGGTCGTTGTCCTTTATGTATGTTTATATTTATTAATTCAAATGCGCTATCTAGGTAGTTTTTCCCATTTTATATGATTTCTAAAGATGTTCGACCGGACAAGTTCGTACTGCAGGTGATCGGGCGATTTATCATTAGTCAGTTAATAACCCTTACAGTGGGTACCCATTATGTGTGCCATGTGTACGATTTCTCGGGTTTCTTCGTATTCATGGCTCTTTATTTTTTTTTAATTAATGTCTTCGTGAGAGTATCCTATTTTAACACATTTTCTTTAATTATTCTGCATGCAGTCGGACGTTTTGCCGTTGGATTGTCATCGACCCTTACGATCGTCATTCTTCATGTATATTTATTTTCATATTTATTAATTTCGAATGTGTTTTCTGTGAAATTTGTTCAGTTTCTTGTTGTTCGTAAATATATTCGATTTTTTCCCTTCGTGTCACGGGTGGTCCGGCGTACTTTAGTTATTAACCCTTACGGTCGATATTCATTTTGTGTATTTATATCTTTTAGAATGGTGCTACATATATAATTTCTCCGATTTCTTGACCTTTTTTATTCTTTTAAAACAAATATGTTTAGGAGGATGTCTGATTTTGTTCGTTTTTTATTGTGCTGCAAGTGGTCATTCGATTTACCATGAGCTAGTCACTTACCCTTACAGTCGTCATTCTTCGTGTATATTATCTTTATTACTTTCAAATGTGTTTTCTGTTGTATTCTTTTAGTTTAGTCAATATTCCGTGAAGGTGGAAGGGCAGTTCATTTTATTAATAAATCTTACAATATTTGGTCCAGAATATTTTTTTTATATAATCTAAACTAAATTATGATATGCACGCATATCATTTCATATTATTATATTATTTTAATATTGTATTAATCTAATGTATTTGAAAAATGATTTTTAATGTAACTCATATTCTTTTTTTCTATTTATTGGTTGTTTAAATATCTGATAATAGAAAAGACAACAATTTTCAAAAAAATAAATATATTTATACATTATATTGTCGCAATATTATTAAATTTTTAGATTATAGCTTGTCATAATTAAATCTGTGTTTTGTACGCCGTCTCTATTTTATCCGTTAATTACAAACTGTTTCTAATTAAACAGAAAAATGTTACACAGAATACCATTAAACGTAAAATAAAACTCGGAATTTAGTATCTATTTTATTAAATATAAAATAATTTATTTTGCATTCTCGGTTACTTTTCATGAAATTAATATTTTGTTATTTACATTATATTGAAGACATCCTTTATACGAAATAATGTATCTCAAATGACATTGATTTAAAAAATAATTAAACATATTATCTATTTAATATTATATTATCTCAATTAAGATATATTTTACGCTCAAAATGTTTGTACATAATTTTCTATGATAATATTATAACATACAAATGTGACGCTATTAATCAATGTATATTGTGTCTTTATCAAAAATTTTATAATTAAATTTGTCGAAGCAATCAATTATTCACTTTTATAAATAATTTTAATACAATAAGTATATGCAACATTTAAAAATTAATGATTATTTATACTTGCATTCCGTAACTTTGTTAATTTTCCTGATAAGATAAGCTAGCTTATGAAAAAAATTGCATAATAGAATAAACGTAGAATTAATATAAAATTAATGTCATTTTATTCGGTTTTATAGTACAAAGTGATTCATTAGGTGGTAAGTTAAATGCAAAATTCTTATCTGGTAGTCTACACAATTGAATATTTGATATCCGACAAAATGATTCACAATTAAGAAAAAAGTTGAAAACTTAAAAATTTGTAATATGTAATTTCCTGATGAATATTGTATAAACTGTAATTACTCGTATACATAATTTGTGTGACTTCAAAATACTATTACATATAATCGATTATATAAATTATAGAAGTTTATACAAGAAAAAGAATTGTTGTTTGGTTTTAAAACAACAAAAAGTTTTTAGCATTTTGTTATTATTAAACACTATTATGCAATAATACATGTTAAAACTAGATATATATATTTAAAGCTAGGGTATACATCTCCGTTATTAAATAAATACTATAGATATTTTGATAAATTATTGCCTATAATAAACGTGATATTTTTATATTTCCTTTGAGAATCTTACATATTCAACGGTTAATTATTTAAAAAATTACTAATAAAAAATCAATCGCATATTACTTGTTATTTTCAATATATATATAATATGTGAAAAATAAAAGTTATTTTTATAGTATAATAGTATTACAATAATTTAAAATTTATTTAATTAATAAAAATATTATAAAATGTAATTTTACGAACAGAAATCTAATTATGTCAAATTTCACAATATTTTCGTCAAATTTTGAAAATGAACAGTTCAAATTTGTGAAATGCAACATAGCTATAAGAATTGTTATGTTTCGTTTTTATAGCGCAAAATAATAATTCAACAATTGGTAAAAAATATATAGATATATATATATTTATAAATTTTATATTACACGAATATACTAGTTTACCTATTTACATAAACATAATTAATGTTATGTATGCGTCAATTAAGGAAATATAAACTTATTTTTTTTTTTAGATTATGAAGAAAAATACCATAAACAATTGGCAGATGAATATGTAAAAATAAATGAATGTAAATAGTGTAATTGAACTGAATAAAGGGTTAATATGTGTCCCTAAGTCTATAATACAAATTATTTAATTTTTTCAGATTTTACCCTATTAAAATCTCCGATGGAGTATTGTAATAATTTCTAAAACAAATACTAATGAGCAATAAAGGCTACAGAGAAAATAATTATTTATTTATATCTTTTAAGTTAATTAATAAATTAATTTATTCTCACTAATACTATTTATTATGTATCTATTTATGAAAATTATATTAACATAATTTGGTTTGATTTATTATTTAATTATTGATTGTTAATTCTATAATATATAATTATTCTAATTAAAATATTTTAACAAAACTCTTTCAGACTTATATGTTATATTTATTTCAATTATTCATCTTTAAATGTTGTCAAACACAAAATAATTAACTTTATTGTCGAATACGAATTAATGAATTTATAAAGCAGTCAAACGTTCCTAGCTACAGTCATATTATATAATACATCAATATCATTAGATATATCATAGTACAGAAAAAAAAATATTTAATCGAATAGAAGTATTTATTTACCAAATAAACATTATATAATTTATAACCATTTAATAATTTGCACAATTATGCCATTTTATAAAAACACGTATATTTTCAAAGCATCAATATGGATATTGTAGAGTTAAATATTTTTTTTAAATAATATCAAAATGATAGTCTTTCACTTGTATGTTATAAGCTCATAGAAGATTTCGAGTTGATTATTTCTAAATATTACTTGACAACTATTGATTTACGTTATTCTCAATATATTATATTATATAGTTATATATATATATTATATTATATTATATATTATAATAATATACATTATGTTAATATAATCCTTCATTAACTTAATATTCTAGCCATATATTTTGAGTATCTGGTTATTGTATTAATTAATATGGTGAAATAAATAAATGTATAATATATCTATAATTTTGTATAATTTTTATTTAAATCTTTCTTAAATGCTATATTCAATAAACTGATAATTTTAGTATTTTATGATTCGTATTATAAACCATTTAGAAATTATATTATATTAAAAATGTAATTATTTTGAGCATTCCAATATATGCGTTTTTCCATTAATAAGCTTCATACTGGATATATTGATGTCGTTAATTTCAAAAGCAAAATAATTTTGCAAAGCATATGTTACATATATTACTATAGAAAATAATTTATACGCATTCGCAAGTTTAATGTTATTGTAGCACTTATTTATTTGCTCTAGATTTTGTAGATTGTCTATTTCGAGTTGATTTTTATCAAGAATAAATAGATTTTGCGAATAATCTTGATAGGAATTAATTGTTTTAATTTTTGTTTATCTGAAAGAAAAATTTTTTTTGCTTTATTAACAGGTCATTTTTTATCTTGTCTTCTAAATAGAAAATATTGATATTTAATTACTTAAATTATGTAACATTAATGCAGCAGTCATCTAATATTTTTTAATATTTCATCATTATTAAATTCGTGTAATATATCAGACGATAAATATCATACAAACATGAATATTTAAATCAATTAATCTTTTATTAATCTGAACGACATAAAAAATTGTGCAATGAAGTAATTTCAGTTAACCTCTCTATAAGTATTGTTAAGAATAATATAAAAAACAAAAATTCGATTCAAATAAAAGACATATAAATAAAAAAATGTTTAACTAAAAACTATTTTATTATATTAAGTCGGTCATTTTATGTAATTTCGAACATTAAATTTTATACATTTGGAATACCGACTTCTTGAAGATTGTTGATAGTTCATGGCTGGAACATCGACAGGTGCAGTGAACATACACTGGTGAGAGACTCAACCACTCCGCTTGACGAGAAACTTCTTTTCTGGAGAGACTTCCCTCTAACGCAAAAATAGACGGGAGACACGTCACTGCTCGATCGAAGAGATGAAAGTCTCTTCTCTGCTGGACAGAAAAGCCTCCCCTGCTTCGACTGACCTCCGATGCCTCAACTTCACTGGAATGCCATGGACTGCGCTCAACATCCCTGGCGAGAGGCGTAATGTTTGCGTTATATAGGCTTCGTGGGGTCATGTCCCCAAAGAAATCGATACGTTTGGTATGGCGGCATTTGTGTTGTTGACCGTGGTGGTTGTATCCCTGAGTTTTTTTTTGGTTGATTCTGTATATCCTTTTTAGCATCAGCGTGTGAAAGTATTTCGCGCTGTTCGCGATTTACCGTTAGTTGGTCACTAACCCTTTCGGTCGGTATCCATCATCAATATTTATATTTTTCAAAACGTGCCATATGTTCGATTTCTCCGGTTTCTTGGCATTCGTCGCTCTCTTTAATTTATGAATTTATGAGAGTATCAAATTTTACTCTTTTCTTTAATTTTATTGCTGGCAGTCGGACGATTTACCGTTAGTTAGTCATTAATCCTTACGGACTTAATTCTTCGTGTATATTTGTATTTATTACTTTCGAATATACTTCATGTAAGATTCCTTTAGTTAAGTTGGTATTCCAAGAAGGTAGAGGAGTAGTTCGTTTTATTAAGAAATTGATAAAAAAAATGATGTGCATGACATTATAAAGACTAATAGTTTTGTATGGTTCTAAAATTATAGCCATTGAGAAAAGCTGAAGAACTGCTATTAGCGATATTTAAGAGAGAACTTTTATGTATGTACCAATCTTTGATCTCTAAACCGATGAATGAAAAATATATAATAAAGAACTTGAAATTTGGTTTTAAAAGTTCCATATAGTTAAAGAAATTACTATAAAAATCTGATGTTAGCAGACCATAAACATGAATCTTTAGTTAAGGAAACGATTAAAGAATGCTGTGTAGAATAAAGACTTTTAGGGAGGCCTACAAAACATAAATGGACTTAACATTTCGACGTTTCAATTTTAAATAATGAAATCGTTCTGTAGAAAGAAATATTTTCAAATGCTGTGGAATATTAATTTAGTAATTGTGCTTCGAACGTCAAAAGGAATTTGCAAGTATAAAACAAAATTTGAAATAAAAAAAAACGATAAATGATTTTTTGATACGTTCATAAATATAATAAACGTAGATTATTATTTGGAGCAAATCATGATGAATTTAATAAAAGTGTAACACTTCTTCACATATTTAATTCGTACAGTTTATATCAAATTATTAATACGAATTTATATGTTTCAACTAAATTTATTCATTTTATAGTTTTCTCAATATTAATTTCAATATGAAAATAAGAATAACCTATATTATAATCTTGTGGTAATAAATATCATTTAATAACTTTCGAATATTGTTATTTCATAATTTGCAAAAATACACCATAGTTCGTTTATAAAAATAAATCAATTATTAATTTAATTTGTATAATTATTTTAAGAAAAGTAAACACAAAAAAGTTTATAAACTAAAGTGATAGGATAATAAAAATGAATTTATTTTATATTAACTACGGGTAATATATTTCCAATTTTGAATAGTAAAAATTCTTAATATTAAATAGTTATAAATTTATTTAATATAACAAACGCAATATTAATAAAATTTTAAATACAATATTGCATAGACATAATACAAATTTGTTTATTGTTTTTTCCTTCCTAACAATAGTATTTAAATGAATATTTGTGGTAATGTGTGTGTTATATGTTTGTACATTATACGTAAATGTGCTAGGTTTGATTTGTTTTGTATATTTTTAAATTAACAATAGTAACTAATCGTATTTCTAAATATCGAAGTTACATATTATAAATTCAAACGATTGTACATTGTTTAATATTAATGATTTGAGAAATATAGCGGCAGTCTACATAATTATTCATATATATACGAATGTCTTATAATATATAAAATAAAAACCACAATAATGTAAGAAATATTTCTATTCGTGTTATAATATGTATTTAACGAAATAGAATAAAATATTTCGCGTATATTATCTTGAATATAAAATGTATAAAATACATATAGAATTACAAAAAACGAGTTAATATACGATATATATATATATATATATGCAATTTCATCCGGAAGGAAATAGCGTTGTTTTAATAAATCAGGTTTAAAAATTATAATAAGTGTACATATTTTTGTAGTTCTTCAAAATTTCAACTACTTAAATTAGAAAAGACAATTTCGTCTAAAAATTTCAAAATAGTTATAAATACTATTATTAAAATTGCATCAACTATGCATAAATCTATTACGTGTAGTCTGTATAAATTTTACAAAAGTTCAATGGTTTTTCCTGGAGCATAAAAATTATGGTGAATATTTTAATACTTATGAAATTAAATTGAATCCGAAATTATGTATCCACGTAATATAAATAAATTATATCACTATTATTGTTAACACGTTAACTGCCACTTAACCTCCGGCGACTCAAGTCAGTTTAATTTATGCAATGCCATAAAATTTTAAAATTATTTACCGTAACTATATATGTTTTTGAAAATAGTTTTAAATAATTAATTTTTATAAAATGTATATGGTTTTAATAAGTTAACATTGTAAAGCAATATGTCAGAAAAATAATGTCTCCAGTCGCAGACTAGTATATGACCCTCAATATATGTAACTTTGTCTATGCGTCAACCTTGGTCACTCACGGTCACGTCTTTATCAAGAAGATGTAATCAAACTTGATGTTATATTATTCCATAACTTTGAAAAAGCCGGAATAGATTTATCCAACCAGTTGGCGGCTTATTGTACTCCAACGAGAAAAAATATTCTTTGATATCATGAGGTAGCGACAGAGATAATTTTGAACACATTTGTAATAAACGCACAAATAAGGTATAATCAACAACATTTTCAGGAAAAACTCACCGTTTGTTAATTTCGCGAAATTCTAGTGGACAATTTTCTTAAATTGGAACCTACATCTAAAACAGCTACTTTACGTACATCTGCTAGAGCTAAATTAGTTAATAATAGATTCCAAAGAAGTATAAGGATGAAACATAATTTGGATGGAACTGAAGACAAATGCCAAAGAAATAGAAAAATAAGAAGGTGCATTGAATGCTACAGAAAATATTCCAGTGAATTAGACTACGAGAAATTCGAAATGATAAAATGTGCATTTAATTTTATTTAATAAAATCTAAATTTACTAACGATTTCAAATATACTATTTTAAAGCAAATAGTGAACAAAAGTAAGAAAGTGACAACATTTTGTATTATTTGCTCATCAAAACCTTTTGTGTGCCCCCAATTTTTTCACTGTCAAAACTCATTTGTATGCATATACATTATTTATTTCCATGCAAAATTTGCAACTTTTTTTAAACATATTTCATTTTTTTTTAAATATTATAATTATACATTAAACCGTTAAACACTTAAATGACTAAATTTTTCCATCTTCAAGTCATATTAAAATAAAACCCATTTAAGATTATGTTGAATTTGCTAGTTAACAACCCAAGTGGCTTCATATAAATAGTATAAGTTTGGTCGTCGGAGTCCATGTTATGAAACCTTGCGAAACGATATTAAATATGGTATAAACAATTGCAAACAGTACTAAATAATTGTTATTTAAGCAAATTCCTGCTTGTCGTTGCACCGTCCACCGGTAGTCCGAAATTGTGTGACGTTAGCTAAATTAACCCTTGCCAAATTTATAAGTATTTAGTATTTAAGCAATTGACGGCTGCCGAAATATGGTGACACAGTTGTCCAAAGGTGTGCGACATCAATCGAGTGCTCGATGGGCTAACGAGTAGTCTAAAGTTACTGTAAGACATTATATAATTATATTTTAATAATCTACTCGACTGATTAACTCTATCCAACCTCAAATGACTCGTGTACTCTTGAATGAACCCACTACTAATTTCTTAACCAACTACCGGAATTACAACGGACAGCGGTATATATATATTACCTTATAAAAATGCATTGTCATCGGTATATCGACAACTGTACAAATAAAAATGACATAATACCTATAAATTATATATGCGGTGTATTTCAAAGATTTAACATATTATTTCAATATTCAAGTAAAAATGTCAACATTTTTCATATTAATAAATGTTTTTTCTTTCATATACTCATATATTTTTATAATGGTGAATATCCGAAATACTTCACAGTATGCTACCGATAGATATACGAACGTCAAGTTCGTGACATTCGTGTTGTCAAAGCCATTCTATATCATTGTAGTCGAGTTTACTACACTATTTTTCCGAGTGGATCCTTCTTACTTTTTAATTAACATATAATGTTCACATGTATTACTGGACGGATAAATAACATTCTTTCAAAAAGTTTGCATGTTCGATATGGTGGACATTCTTATTTCGTTAAACTAAGGAGTTTATCCGTGACTTGGTCTTAAACTCGAAATAGCTTAACTGTTCGACAAAAATATTGTACATACCATTTATTTTTATTTATTATGTTTTATTCTTGAATTATATTTTAATAATATTTAAATATTGTGTAAATTTAATATAGAATATTAATATTGTTCTTAAATTATTGACAATGAACAGCCTGAAAATGAATCTTAATATGTTAATATTAATAAGTAGTAATAAATGATAACAACAAACATAAATCTTACTGTTTAAATTAAGATATATATTTCGGAAGCATAAATAAAATTATTTGGTATAACGTAAAAAGTATTAAAATAATTTTTTATGTAAAAAGCGAATTTCTACACAATATAAGGGTATTAATAAAATACAAGGCTATAAATCGACTTTTTGAATGTTCTGTTTTAAGGTACAAATATTTAAATACAAATGTTCTTGAATTTACGATAAGTTATGTTTATAGGTTTTAAATAATTATTCATATTTTATTATGATTATTCTTACAATATAATGAGTAAATAATGTAATTGCTGACTTTAATAAAAAGAACATTTTACAAATATTTATCAGCAAATCTATAGTACCAAAAAATGAATTTAAACGAATACAAAATATTTTCCTACAAAATAAATTATCTATGTTAACGAATGCATTTAAATGTTCGTCAAATAGTGTTATACTTTTGTTCGAGTCATGTTTACAAATTGTACTGGACGATATTCAAAGGGATTATTTTTCGGTAAATGATTGTAACACTGCGATAATAGACGTAGCTTGGGGAATAATAGTGGTAAGTTTAACCTCAGTTGCTTGAAAACTGTTGTTATAGTGTTAGGAATAAATGAATAATTTGATTAAGATTCCGGACACGTGCAAGGTACGTGGTATAATCCGTTATCTATTAGCAAAAGAATAAACAATGTTCTTGATTTTCAAGAAGTTCAAAATTTGTTAATGGGTATGGTATCATGAACCATACGAATATCTACAGGTGGTTTCGTGAATTCAATGTTGGCTGAACAAATATTTATAAGAAAAAATAATTTCAAAACAGTTCATAATCGTGGATTCAGCATGAAAATTATGGTAACCATGTTTTGGGAACGAAAAGAAATTTGTCTTATTGAATTTCTGCATCAAGGGGAAATAATTACCCATGGTCAATATGAAACCATAAAAAAATTACACGAAACTATTCAAAACAAAAGAAATGAAATTATTACGAAAGGAGGATGTCTGTTCCAGAATTACGCCCAACCTCACCGAATACTAGTCTCAATGTTACTATCAATGCCATTTGGCTAGGCCATAATAAAATACACAGCTCGCATATTAATTCAACGCCATTGAATTTTCATTTTCTCACTTCTATAAAGTTGCTTATTAAAGTAATCCTTATTTTTGAATTTTCAAATTCTCGATATTTTAATTTACATCTTCTTTAATACTATAACAAAGTAGTCTATGTTAAATTTGGTCTGACCATTTTTTTTATGCATATAAATTATCAAAATAAATAATTAATAAGCACTGTAAATATAATGCATTCACATTTTGAAATAAAAGAATAAGAAGAAATTTGATTTTGTGAAAATTTCGTATATGCCGACGACATAGAGCTTTTAAAAAACATAGTTTGTTATAACATAAGTACCAAAGAAATACCATGATATATAATTTAATAAAACTTGTACACAATTCGCAGCTGAACATTTGGAGATATATTGACATATTATTGTGACCTAGGTAAAATTTAAATACAACTGCTCGTTAAGTAGCAATGGGTAATGTTTATATGTATTGTGTAACAATTAATATTTTATAAACACAATTGTATGTTTGTAACTACTTTGCTACTGGCTGAAATAAAATAAAAATTTCAGGATTTTTTATCGTATAATCAAACTATAGTAAATCTGAAGAAAATAAAAATGCGTTCAAAATATTTTCCTTAAACAACAAAAGTAATATATAAGTATATGTTTTAATATGCGTCAAATCAAATTGCAAAATGTTCCAATTTTCCTCTACATATCCATTAACAAGTATCTACGTGTAAAAATGAATTTTTCACAACATGCAATTAATTTATATTAGCTGTAAATAAGTTTTATATATATATATATATGTTACTGGATTATGTAAGGATATATTAAAGGATTATATGGGATATTCACTCATTGTGTACAGTGTTTGAACATTTTGGACAATTTGTAAAAACATTATTATAAAACTCCAATTTTTTAGACTTTGACAAGTGCTGTGTTTACAATTATTTGTTGACGTTAAATCCACAAGTTGTGTAAATAAAAAAAATTTCAATATGTACTTAAAAATTTTGACAAATTAATATATACACCAAAATTTGAAGGATATAAAAGATTATTCAAAACATACTTTCCTGTTATTCGTTCTATAGTTATCGTACAATATCAACAAATTTATAAATACTTAAGTTTGAATTTAACTTAAAAGGGAAAAATGAACATGATTTGTTCAAAGAGTTATTTCATTCTATTAACTTTAAATATTGTTACAATTTTTGATACCATATTAGCTACACGTAATTATACATTCAAAAATACAATACAAAGTTTTAATTCCATACTATTAATAATCACCTTTTAGTTTATTATTCGTACAATAATAGGATAATATTTTGTTTGTTTATATAGCTGAGGGTAAGTAATATAATATTAGGTATTTAAAATCTTCAAATATTTATTACCGTTAGTTAAAAACATTTATATTGATGTTTTAAATATGAATTAAATAATAAGCAATAATAAAGCAATAACAAAAAATTTACATAAAATATAATTAGAGAATATTATTTATTTATAATTTGTCTACAAATCACAGGAACATATTTTAATTTATAGTGTTAAATTACAACTTCATAAGGTAGACAAAAATATAACAATTATGACGATTAAACATATATATATATATATTAATAATGCTTTCTTAAGTTAAGATAAGTTCTAATTAAATTTATTATATTTTAACATCACTTGTCACTTTAATTTTAAGGTTTCTAAATTTAATTTAATTAATAAAATGTAAATTTTATTCTCAAAATCGCGAATTTTTTAAAAAAAAATTCTTAGGAGATAATTTGTTTTCGACTATAGACGTAGTGTAGAATAAATTTTTGAATACAAATATTTCGAATTGTTTTAAAATTTATAATGTATAATTGTTTAAAAACTCTTAAATCTGTTTAACAAATAAGCAGGAATAAAAGATTAAATATTAAAAAATAAACAAAATTAAGAGCTGGATATTTTTATAGTCAGATTTACTATTATATTTATTTAGGCTTAAATGTTGAAATTGATGATGTTATAATTTTTCAACTCCATAATAGAAGTTATACCTAAATTTGACTACAGAGATAATTAATTGTTATGTACTTTTTTACGTAACTATTTATTAATATTCTTGGTTTGTCTGTCAAAATGAAAAAGAACCTAAACTGCTAGGTCCATTTTTCGTTGATCTTAAGCAAAAATACTGTAATTGATTTCACATTCAAAATATCGTTCTTAACTATATTATCTTTTCTGTTTATAAAAAATTATTAACTTTAATTTCTTTATAATTTTTTAAAAATTGATTATAGTTTATTAAAATTAAGAAAATTAAATTTTTTTGTATTAATATAAGTGAAGGAATAAAAAACTTGTTGACATTCCAAGCCTTATATAATATAACCACTATAGTAGTATTTAATAATTATAACATATAAAAGTAACTAATCGTCAACTAATAAAATAATTTGTTTTTAATTTGTTTTGTTCATAAAATACTTAATAACTTCTGGAATATAATAATATAATAATATAATATTTAATTAAATTGTCTACAAATAACTTATATACAAGGTATAATCAGAAGATATTGTATTACGAATAATCGTACATACGAATTTATTTTTAAATATCAATTACATTCAAAGTATTCCCGACATGATGTTATGTACTTATCCAAACAATTTTGTTATTTTTCATAACAATGATGAAAGTCTTTAATTATAAGTGATTTAAGTTTGTTAACTACTTTTGCTTTTACTGTTTCAATGTTATTAAATTATTATCCTTTAAAGTCAATTTTAATTTTTCGAAACGAAAATAAATCAGATAGCATAAGGTCATGTGTGTAAAGGGTATGAGGTACAACTGCAACTTTTTTATCAAAACATACAAATTAATAGGGCGGAATATTTTAGTGCGTTGTTGTAATGCCATATAACCAAGTCCGTGCGTGAAACTATTCTTAACATTTCCTTCAATGATAGACTTGTTACTAGCATAAATCTTTAGTCGCAATGGTTTGGCGAGATCCTTAAGAAATAATATTATCACAAGGGAGTTCTCTTATTTTTATTTGTAGATCTGATCCAATTATTTCACGAACTTTTAAAGTCATTTCGTCATTTTTAGAAGTTGAGAGTCGGCCAGAACGAGAATATTCACTAGTGGTTTCACGACTTTCCAAAATTCATTTATGCCATTCAAATATCTTAGACCTACTCATTGCATCACCTTCGAATGTTCTTTTATTAATTTCGAAAATTTCAGTCACTTATTTCCCGAATTTTACACAAAACTTTATTCAAATACGCTGTTCTGGTTTATTCACCATTTCAAAGTGGACAATTGATTAAGTGATAAACGATTTCCACAAATTGTAATTCGTTGCTAAATCATATATTCATTCATGATTTGAACCACGTAATTGAGCGTTACCTCTACTTTCATTAATGTGATTTCCGTTTGGAAATATTTATTTTAGCTCAAATATAATTATAGTCTCGGTATTTTTTTATCACACTTCCTACATCAAAACAATTAAACAACTATATGTACTTTATGCCCTAATTGATTAAGACTGTAAATTAGTAAATGACTTATTTAAATAATGGCGATTTAATATTTTTTGATTAACACAAGAATATTTTGTTTCTGTTTAATATTTTATATATATATATATGAATTATAGTAACATAATAAAAATTAATAAATAGAGTTAACATATATTTCGTCTCTAACAATTTATTTCATTTTATTTTAGAATGTCTAAGTAAGATTGATAATCTATACATTATTTATTAATATTATATATATATATATTAAATATTATACTGCCACGAATGATTAATAAATATTTATTTATAGTAATAATTTTCTAGTATTACATTTAATAAATTCATTAAATTAATGATTGGGATTTTAATAGTCCTCATTCAGATATATGCAATATTCCTTAGTGACTAACAACATATGTTCTTGTCCACAATATGTTCTTACGTCAACATAAGAAAAAAATTGTGAACTCTTATTTGATATATATATATTATTATTCTATTCGTAGATTAAATTGATTTTTTTTTATGTATGGATAAAATGATATAAACTAACTTTATGCATAATTTACACATTTTTCTCGACCAATACATTTTCAATCCAAATTAAATAGGAAGATAATTTTTTTTTTGATGATTTGTCAATAATTGTACCAAATTATATTATAATTTTTAATAATACTGAAACAAGAACTAACAAATTTGTTTTTAGACTTTAGTACGAATTAACATATATATATATATATACCTTTATTTTCACCTGTGGACATATCATTCCCTTTTTCCCAACAACGAATGAACCAACATGAAGAAATATAAACAAAAACCTTAATCATGATTTTAGTATTTTTACAAAGTATTTAGTATAATACAAAAAATGTTTAAAATATTTCACTTTGTATATAAAAAAAATGTATTGATAGACTGTAATGGATTTACGGCAATAATACTTGTTATTTTGACATGGAAGACACTGTTTGAGCCAATGGAAATATTTCACTTGCCACATCATTAATTCTATGGAAAATTTTAATAATGAGTTATTATTATCTACTACTGAATATTTAAAATTAAATTACTGATAGTCATTCCATTTTCATGAAAACTATCGTTTAATCGACACAGCCTAACCGTATATCAATATCACATTTTACATAATTATTTTCGTCTTAAAGATAATATAACACCTGATATATTGTTTACCTCTTACTAATTTGTTTCTGAACATAGACACAAAAGTTATAAATAAACTATATAAACTAGGTAGTAGAACTTCTCAATAAAATATGTAAAAATTTTTATACATAGATATAAAAACAATCGAATAAACTAATAAATATATAGTATAGCACGGAAAATTATCTTTGTTACATTTTATTTGTAGATAATTATATAAAACTTATCGCTCTTTTTGTATTAAAAGACTTCAAATAAAGATAACAATTAATATTGTTCTACAATTTATATTCGTTTTTATTTAAATTTTAAACGATGATCTAGACACACTCAATTCTATTGGAAAATTTAATGGTAACTATCACATTCTTGATATGGATTGAACTATATTAATTCGATTTTTTAACAAAATGTAATAATTTTATAATTTTTATTAACTAAAAACGTTTGAATATATCTTTCTAGTGGATGACACTGCCATCAATGCTTTCTCACATGCATATTACACATTATGTAAGTACCTGATAAATATAATATTTTACTATAATGTAATAACTCAAAAAACAATAAAATTAAATTAAATTAAATTAAAATAAAAATAATATAGAAAGGAAGATAGAATAAGATAGATGATAGGAGGGTAAGGGAATGGGTGGGATGACTAAAGGAATAGGATAGAAAGGAATACCTGGGTGATAGGTGAAAAAATGACAAGGGAAGTTTAACAAGTTATTACAGTCAATTTGTTGGAGGGCGTAAATACGAAAATTATTCAGGAACGTAATTAAGAAGTGTTATATATTCGAATATAGTTAAAATATTCAAATTTAACCAGTAACGAGTGTTAGATGTATAGATTTGCACTTTTTTACTAAGCTGACTGTGCTCGATTTCTTAGGTCTAGAGACACCAGTGGTTGTGGAGAGGTATGAGGAAAAAGGTTGGGTCGGTTCATTCGCTTCACGAATTCATCAACAAATGTTGAAATAACAAGAACGCAAATGAGTTGGTGACAAATGACTGTACTCGTCCCTCGGAACATTGATTTCTTGAAGACTATAGATGGCTTATGGCTGGAACGTCGGCAGGTGCAATGGACTTAAGCTGATGAGAGTACTCCCCTACTCGGCTCTAGAACTAGACATTTTTCTTCTGGAGAGACTTCTCTCTAACGCACAAGTAGACGGGTGGCCCGTCATTCCTGAGTAGAGAAGTCTCTTCTACTCGACCGGCAGCCCATGCCGATTGCTTGTGTCAGCTGTAGACTGCTTTACACTGGATTACTGAGAGGCGTAATTTTGGGTTATATAAGTTTCGTAGGGTCATATCTCCATAGAAATCTGTAGGTTCGGTGTTGCAGTGCTTGTGTTGCTGAGCATGGTGGTTGTATCCCTGGGTTTCTTTTTTTAGTTGATTCTGTGTACATATTTAATTATCGGTGTGTGAAAGTATCCCACGCCGTGTGCGATTTATCGTTAGTTGATCACTAACCTTTTCGGTGGACATTCTTGGTGTATATTTATGTTTATTACTTTCAAATGTGCTTTATGTAAGATTTCTACAGTATAGTCGGTATTCCAAGAAGATCGAGGGACAATTTGTTCTATTAAGAAATTTTAAAATATTTATGTACAGTATTTTTTGCATAAAATAAACTAAATTATGATATGCGTGCATATCATTACAGTATATTATTTTAATATACACCAAATTATTCTTATATAAACGGGTTAATGAGAAACATTAATTTTTAGCCGATTCTATTCTTCAATCTTTAAAAAACGGTAATAGTTATTAGAAGATTATGAATAATTTATTATCTTAATCTTAAACAAATTTTGACGGAATTCATTCGCGAGGACAATTATTTAAAATATAATAACGCACATTATTAATTTAGAATTTCTTGACGAGTTCATTAGAACAATTCTTTATATACATTGCAATTGTAATATAAATTAATAGTACTATTTTGATTGCATATATGAATACATATTTGGAATTATATTTTTTGCGATATATTTATATTTTTTAATACATTTTTTTAAAACGTATTAAATAGAATTTAATTTAAGAACTTTTTTACCTTTTTTTATAAATACGATCAGAAACGAAGGCATAAAATTAATAAAATGTGAATTTTTAAGAGCTTATTTTTTCTTTTTTTCACACTAAAGTAGTAAGAATTAAGTATTAAAACAGTTAAATGAAATAATTAGTTAAGATAAGTTATTTATTAAATAAATCAAAAATATATTTAGTTGTTACTTATATCCAAATATATTTTCTTCAAATTATATTATATACGATATTTTCTCCAAACACGCAATTACTGTATAAGTTAAAAAATATGAAGTTTCATCAAGTATTTATTGTAGTTTAGACACATTAAATATATAAATACTTATTATTTTGTAGAAACTTTAACATCATATGTGAATATTCTTTATCAAAAAGCAGTTACAGGTAAGTCATATTATTGTCGATCATTGAATGTACATAAATTAATAATTAGATAGAATAGAATCTGATGAGCATAAAAATATATAAATTAATTGTGTTTTCATCAGATCATGGGAGTATAAATTATAATATTGGAATCGTAGATCCAAACGTTTGGTGCCAAAGAGAAAGTGACAATAACAGTTCGTTCGAATTTTTAAATAATGCTCGCATTTTTTACTAATTATATTGTAATAGAGGTTTTCAAATAATAATGCATATTATATGTTTACTTTTCAAATAAGTATCAAATTGAAAAATGCTGGCATTATATTATTATTCTGTGGATATTTTTATGAAAAATAGAGTTATAATTGAGTTATAATTATTTTATGAAAGATACACCATATATTGGTGATATAGAACGATGCGAATGTAAGTTTCAAATACAATTATTTTATGCTTATATCTATAATATCTGAAATTAGCATATGTTACATTGCCATATAAAGAAAAAAAGTGTTTGTTTTAATTTTGTTTATTGAAGTGTTTACGAACATACAATATCATTTGTTTTTCCATCTCGTACATACATAAACAAATTGGACAGCTATCCATATGAGAAACATAGGGTTTCAAAATTTAGCCCACAAAAAAGTATTAGAAACCCTTCGTCGTACAGTAAAATATTTGAGAGAAAATGAATAGCTTTTCTGTAGCACACTCATCTCTTGTCCAATGACTTTTGATTAAATCTATCAGTTGTACCACGTTTAACATCCTCTGATGAACATAATGCACATCTCAAACATTTAGTTTTAATGCAAAGATTACAGAAATTGACTTTGAATACCAATATGCATTTACAATTACAACACGATTCATCCATTGAACGTTTCGTAAAACAATCGTTGGCTATTGAGAATGGGAAATTACAATCAATGTATCACATTGACAAAAACTTTTTGTAAAATCGCAGAGACCTTAGGCGAATTAATTCACAATATTTTCCCAAATATCAAACAGAATTAAAATAAATCATCAGTGGAGCAGTGGACATGGGATATTAGCATCCCAAAACTAATATTTGAAATGACCTATAAATAAGCACCGGGACAATCGTTAGAATTATGCGAAATAAATTTGGAAAATCCATACTTCTCATATGGACAGCTGTATGTGGCCTAATAATGTTAGGGAAAACCTCATTTATTCTTGTACGCAACAGACGGAAAAACAAAAAATATTTTGTATCCCAAAAACATTCGATTAAATACAATTAGAACAAATAGTTTTTGAGTGACCTTGCAACGCGTGTAATATATATAAATATATATATATTTATTTATTTATTTATTTATTAAAATTTTAATTTTAAACACCTTATTCATACATAATAATGTCCTTTTAAATATTAAAAACTTGATAATGGTAAAATTTTAAATCGTATATTGATTGCACGCAATACAAATTTGGTCTTTAGTTTTTTGTTTCATTCTATAATGTTTGAAAGTCATTTTTAACAGATCATTTGTTTATACATAAATTATTCACATAATGGTTGTTAATGTGGCACGCGTACAAATAAAACATATCTCTTCCTATGTACATGGTACTAATCTAGAAATGTGATAAGAAACATTTATGAATGTTACCTTAGGTCAACTATCACAATTTTCATTTTTTGTTGTCTACCTTAAGAAACTTCGGCATTTTTAAATAATCGACCGGTTTAATTGAATTTAATTGAAGAAATTGTAGGAAATATTAATAACATGGAAATACTTATATGGCAATATCAAATTGGACTAGACTTCAAAATGAATACTAATATGTTCTAATAGGGTTGATCAATTCGTTGGAAGTAGGAAACATCTAATTCAATATACGTTCAGTTTTTTTGTGAAAAGAAAGTGACTTGTGTACATTGAAGAAGTTTAATTTAATTTATTATCATATAAATACAAAAGAAAGTTTAACTTTGCTTCTAGAATTGATTTTTAAAATATTACGTTAAGCCGTTCATGAGCAACTGAAGGACTACGATAATATGATGACGCAATAGTAATAGTTTGGACTTTTACTATGTTATTTGCCTGACATGTATCACCTTTTCATTCTGTTTCGTGTACTTTACACCATGCAAACAATTCTTGCATCAAATCTTCTTAATAAAAATTTCTGTTAATATTATGGCATTTGTAAATATCGAATTTAATAATTTTTAATATATACCGTTGTAAAGCTGAAGTGGCAGAATTTGGTCGTAAGTAACAGTTATTCTACATCACAGGAAAAATTTTATACAAAAAGAAAACATTGAAATTTGCGTTAAATTACTTTTTCTAACATTTTAGAAAATATAAACGAAGCCATGAAACATGGATATGACAAATTACGTGAGTAGCCATTACCGTTGTAATTTAATGTTCAGTTAATTGCACTTGGTAAATGTTTTAAAGTTCTTAGGTATTAGGTTACTTGGATGTTGGAAAAAGTTCATCGATTCAATTATTAATTGATTGAATTAAATAAATAAGATATTAATAGAACAGTTTTTCTTCCGAAAACAGTAATGACTAAATTCATATCTAATTCGGAGAACGAATAAACAAAATTGAATTGGTGAATGTTAAAAACACGGTGATCTATAATATTGGCCTACAGTACCCATTATATCTCGCAACTGTCTATATATTTATATTTATATATATTTTCTAATATCATGATCAAAACTTGTCACAGCAAGTTGATTAGTTGTTTTGCCAGAGTATCGATTTCAATCAATTTCAAGCATATCGTACATTTTAATTCCACAATATTGATCTTATTACTATTTAATTACAATGAATTGATAGAAAATTTAAATAAAAAAATTTACATTAATTTTGTTCATATAGATTTGGTGTTTCATTATCAAACATCAAAATTATAAGATTTTGATCCAAACTCAGTTTATAAGTTTAACTTCAAACATTTTTATTTTTAACTAATGATTTTTGAAACGTTTCAATCCCTAAATTGTTGTAATTAGTAAATTTGATTTGGGAAATTTTTCGGTTGTTTTTCTAAAAGCTTAAAATACCTACATAAAAAATCGTTAAACATGTTAAATACAATCCACGCACCACTTGATATTAAGAAGTAAATTAACTCAAATGTAAAGTTCTTAACATCAGTTCTATCAAAATAATAATACACGAAAAACTATAATACAGCCGACAACTAACAAGTTAAAAGTTCAAATTAATTTGGAAAGTGAAGTTATCATAACGAATTACTTTTTTAAAATTAAATTTAAATTTAAATAGATAATGTTTTTAAAACTTAGAGTGTAATTCATAAAAAATTGTAAGCACTGCACAAAGAAGAATTCAAAAATTCTAAACATAATTGATACTAATTTTTTACTAGTTTAAGCGAATTAATCAATTAACGACTGGTATTGCATGGTGTACAGGAGACTGTTATTGGCAGACACAGAATAAAAATTAATTGCATACCAGTTGGTTGTTGTAAAACATTTCTACACATAAATGATTAATTAATGGTTTTAACTTTTAAATTAAATAAATGTCTGTCTTCTTAATAAGTTAAAAAACAAATTTAAAATACACGAGTATCGTTATATATTTTATTTAATTTGTTTTTTAGTAAGAAATAATTCTATGGGCCGTAAGTAATACATATAATGAGTAGCTCATGTGATAGTTAATTAATATTTTAATTCATAATTATCATTAAAAACAATAAAAATTTATTCAAAATGTAACGCAAGTTTATTGACAAACTGATAAGAATAATTTATATATATATATATATACACATCATACGTATATACGATATATAAGAATAAAATAAAAGTAAAATCAAAGTAGAAATAAATTAATAGTAAATCTGTTTAATAAATATAAAATATAAATTCTACACAATATTTAAGAATAAAATGTGTCATAACTATAGACTCATCTATAAATAAAAATTTTCTCGTTAATTATGTCTTAGAGTTAAAATCAAAAACATTTTGTTTATACCTAACCATTTTCGCTATAAGCGTATTCAATAATATCATTTATTTTAAAAAATACTAAATTGTTTTATTTTTTTATTTGTATATAATAAACTAACCTTACCTAACCTTATAAAGGGTATTCCTTAATATTAAATATTACTATTATTATTATTATTTCGATTGATTTTTAATTCGCCGTCGTTTAAAGAATATTTATAAACTATTTTTAAAAATGTATACCTTAGATAAATGTTAACTGTTTAATTTCAAATGGTTTTGTATATATTTACACTATTGTATAATACAAAAGAAGAAAAAACGCTTGTTTGTTTTATATTTTCAATGTTTCGTTTGTTAATAATTATTTCCTAAATATTGAACTAAAAAAGTTATTTAACTTAGTTAAGTGGAAATTATAATATTCGTTTAATTATTAACGCGACAATATGAATAAAATTATTACTGAAAATTATCAACTATTAGTGAATGTAAATAATGATTTGTGCTAATTCGTGATAATGACGTGTAAAGTTACACCTATCGTTTCGAACATACACGATAACTCACTTGCCATATACTGATTGATTTAATAATGTGATAAATAATCTAAATACAGATTAGAATGTTTGTAATTCTTATTTTATATCGGCTTTCTTCAATTTGTGGTCAACGTTTAAAGAACGACAATATTCAAATTTTTAATTTGTTCAATTAAAATTATGATTTTGAAAGATTCATGACGAATTCAACATATGTTTTAAGATGTCTTATCATATCACCAAGTCAATTGGGACGCTAGAAATAGGAAACGTATTAATTATTGTTTCGTGTGTCTACAAAAAATAGGGACAATCTTTATATTTCATTTCATCGTATTAAAAAGGAGATATCATGTTGCATCCGAAAGTTAGACGGGCCTGTTGATTCGCGAATTCGTATGCGAATGTAATCCCACACCGTGTCATTACACAAATATTTACGTTTTACTCAAAAACGAAAATATTATCAAAGTTATATAAACTCCGTTAAGAGAATTATAAATGGTTGTTTTTTCATTTATTATAAACTAATTACCTGACAGTAAACTAACATATTTCTGTTAGCAAAATTTTATTTCTGAAACTAAATTTCATTCAATAATGTTCAACCAAAGTTATATAGAATACATATTTTATTCGTTTTGTTTCGCTTAAGAAAATAAAATCATAATGAGTGACGTAAAAAATAATTATATTTGAATTAATATTCTTCTATTAAAGAATACACTCGAATTAATCCAAATAAGTTTTAAATATAATATTATATATTCTACAGAAACTGTTTTTTTTTTAATAAAAAGGATAGGATGGAAATAGAACAGTAAATAAAAACATAGGACGGTGTGGCAAAACAATTTTTTATACAATATATTATAAAATTTATTCAGATAGCTTAGTTCATAATAAAAAACACACCAAAAACAGTTTTTGAAACGAATAAACTAAAATTAATTACACGTTATATAGCCAAATTTATTAAAATAATAATATATTTTATTATTTATTTGTTTAGAATATAAAAAAAGATATTACGAGAATATCATTTCACGTTATACACAAAGAGTAAAGTGTGCGTATTATTCTGATTTATATGTATCAATACAATAACATAACTATTGCTAAAAGTATATTATACAATATAGTCATTAACTTTTACGCCTTATCTCATAGAAGTATTAATAAAATTGAATTTATCAAAAAACTCAAATAAAAATCATCTTCTATTTTTACTCAATCACTTTGAGTAATTAAACTTTCTTTATTATCTTATGTCTATTATTAAAATATATATTAATCACTATAATAGGCGTATAATTTTCAATTATGTTATATTTTCAGATTTCGAAAATGTACCAACTCCTAAAGTGTTTTGTAATGACAAATAAAGTTGGCTATTCGAATATAAAAATGACGAGAAATCGTCATTAATTGTTTACACTTTATCATTAAATTAACGCGATTGTACTAAGTATAAACATTATAAAATATATTGAAGTAATCTATACCAATTGACTATGAATTTTTTTATCAAATGTAACTAAATATATAGTAATATTATAATCAAAGAAAATGTACTTGTATTTTGTAATTATTTTATACAACGATATTGTATATTATATTATAGTACAAATACACTTATTGGACTTCTCGTAATGGCTGAACAGATTTAAATATAATAGCATTATAGAAAGCATGAAATATCTACTTGATTTGTTAAGTTTATGTATTTTTCAGTACAATTGAGTAAACAAATCAATTAAAGTTATTCACAATCAAACTTTTTGAAAAATAAGTTTTTATAAACGATCAGTTGATCAGTTTCATTATTGATATGCGATGCAAACTAATATGCCAAGGTCGTTTCAAAACAAAGTTACACCATTTTTTTAAAAAGGAATAAAAATAAATAATTTTTCAAAATAGTTTATTTCAAAACTGATATACTGAACTTATTTTTCTACATAGTCACCTTATTATCGACACATTTTTGCTATTTTTGTAAAAGTTTTTTATAACTATGTCGGTACCATTCTGCGGCCATACTGATTAATAATGGTGATTAGAAAAAAGATGTTGAAGAATAGTTTCAACTTCTTTTTTTCAAATCATACTCCTTTGTGAAGCGTCTTCCCCCAAGATGTTACTTCAGCTGTGAAAATAGGTGGTAGTCACTTGGTTGCTAGATCAGCAGAGTAAAGCGGATATCAGAAAACATTTTATTGAAAGTTTTTAATCAACTCTGGTGTCAGATGAGCAGTGTCGGAAATAAAAAATTTTTTTTTTCAACTTTCCCCTCCTTTTTTGGATCACCTTTATAAATTTTTGCACGACCTTGCAATAGCGTG
This sequence comes from Geopemphigus sp. TES_GeoC_2020, assembly GCA_025469175.1. Taxonomy (NCBI): domain Eukaryota; kingdom Metazoa; phylum Arthropoda; class Insecta; order Hemiptera; family Aphididae; genus Geopemphigus; species Geopemphigus sp. TES_GeoC_2020. The sequence continues at coordinate 30,110 of JAIPRN010001511.1, forward strand.
CAGTTATGATCGTGATCCCACAGGGCAGGTAATCAATCAACAAAAACCCTTTGGAATCCCAAAAGACAGTTGATATGATTTTTTCCGTGGATTCCACAACTTTTACTTTTTTCGATGTTGACACGTCTATTGCATTCCACATCATACTCTGTTTTTTGTATTTGGGTGTCCAGTGATAGGTCCATGTATCGTCCTCGGTTATTACTTTGTCGAATAAATCACCTCTCTCGTCGTCGAAAAATCACTAAAATTTCAACGCTACGTCAACCCTCTGATCTTTATGCTGTTCTGTAAGCAAACGTGGAATCCAATTTGTATACACTTTCGATAAACCGAGATCGTCAAAAATGATCCTGCAAAGTGATGTTCGGCTTAATTCGACATTCGGACACAGTAGAGAAAGAATTTCATCGAGCGTTAAACGCCGATCGGTGTCAATGACCCTTTGAACATCTTCGACAACATCCACAGTGCGGGAAGTGGTGGGACGCCCACTTCTTAGTTCATTGTGTATTGTTGTTCTCCCTTCAATGAACAATTTTTTCCAACGGGAAACCATTGGCCTTGATATAACGTCTTCACTTTAAGCACTGCACAACTCGCAACGAATTTCGGTAGCATTTTTATTTTTAATTTAAAATTTAATTTAAACGAATAACACCACAAAATTCGGAATCGGCGGTAGGAGAAAGTATCCATAACGGATGGACCCTGACTGCCGTAACGATCAACGCACGTGCATAGAAACTTTAGAACGCTGCCACTACACCCCGACGCAAATTCGCTGATACTCCCAGACACCAACATTTGTACGCGTTATCGCCATATTTAATTTACGATTATTAGCGTACGTGCATCTATAAATGAAAAGAAACCGACGTGAAATATTGTCTAATTTAAGTTAATCTACGAAATAATGACATAAACGAAGATTAAAAGGAAACCCGTGGTGATTCAAAATTTAGCCCGTAATTTGTGACATATTCGTTGAAAATATGCGCCGATAAATTACATTACACGTATTTGCACAACATATTTATAACGATGAATAACAGAATAATATCGTTTCCGGAAATTTTTCTATCGAATATTTCACAATTGTCGAATAAAAATTCGACGAACACCTTTGACCCAGTACCTCAAAAGCCCCGACAGAGATGCGTATTTTGATATATACTTATATATATTAATTTCATTTGATAACCGTCGATGGCACGAAGGCAGTTGATAATCGCTTTCGATAGTGGACCATTGAGCACCGCCTTGAATACCTTTGAAGAACAAGACGTCTACTATCAAAATATTTCGTTGGAAATTTCGGTACAGTGAGTGTCAGATAGACAGACCTTTAACATGTTTCTAACGGTATTTCGGCACATAATGTTTATACGCGTAAATTATTATTATTATTTCGTCTCTATGGATGGATATTATTAAAAGCGAAGTGTCTTAGTGAAGTGTCTGCGTAGAAGCGATAACGTGGGACAAATAAGTCTGTTGATGTGGTTTTCCAAAACCCGGTGTATTGTATTACACTTATTTTCCATATCGCACCAACTACTTAGCGTAGTCCGAATCTGATAATAGTGTATATTCTTAATGGTATTATTTCGTAAAACCGCGTGTGTAATAAATAACACGGATAGTTAACAAATGACAAAGCGAATATAAACAAAATTAATAGAAAACTTATTATTATATATTAATATATATAATGTTATATATTAACAAATGTAAGTGTAAAAAACTATGTTCGACAAATATGTAAATTGTTCGATATAATTTAGTTTTAATTGTAGAACGAGTATTAAAATTTTAAAATATAATATTACGCGTCATGTTTATTTCAATATTTTTTGTACTCTGTCTTAATATCGTATTCGTATAAATAAAACTAAATAATACGCAAAATACAAATATCGACTTATAATTTTAAATATAATAATAAAATAGTGGAAACGTATAAGTTACAAAAATAGCTCTGGATTTATAACCAATACGGTGTATACCGTAACCGTATGGTAATATCGTCGTTATGCGACGCGTGTCGGTTCGAAATAAATATGAAACGGTTACGCGATTTTAATCGCAAGAAATAAAATTTGTGTTGTTGCTACGCGCGCTGCCATAATGCTGTCCGCCGAATTTTTATGAGTCATAAAATTATTTTTAACGGGCGAAATGAAAAACGACCTTTCGTTGCGCACACAGAATTTGGGTGAAAACTGCAAAACGACGCGAATAATTATTTTCGTTATCTGTACGGTACGTTTTATAAACGTTTTTAAACGATTATAATATGGAGCTAACGATCCACTGGTTAGCAGCGCTTAAAGTAGAGAACCGTTTACTGCAATCCACTCTAAAAAATTGAATACGTGTATGAGTACCTACATACATTCTCTGATATACATGTCCATGATTAGTGCGCATAAAATATCGTATTTGCTTTTAATTACGAAAGTTTTTCTTCGGGACAAATTAGTTGATAATGATTTACGAATAAATATCAATAATATTTTAACCAGTAAACAAAAAACTACGAATTAAAGAATTTAACTTCTTCAACTAAAACATTTGTCGATAGCGAACAGAAAAGACCGTTCATACGTTTTAAAAAAATCGGATATACAAATGTTGCAATAATCGGCATGGCGATAAATGATAATAAAAAATTACACCTTATATATACAATCTAAAATGGAATTGCGAATAAACGAACACGTGGATGTAGCCTTTGTTAAAGCTCTTTCAGTGTTATTATTAAACAAAAAAAAAAACATAAAAAATAAAAATTCGAAACGATTATCTACGTCAGTCGTACAGGTCACGTTATAGTGATTTTTAATTAAAGTCTATTCCAATTTTTATTTATAATCTTTTTGTAAGTGACTCGACGAAATATTGTTATTCAATAATGTCCTATTTTTATTTGATTACAAATTTCGACTTTAAAAAAAATTGTTCCTTATTATATTCATTCGGATGTACACTCCGAAATTGGTTTTAGAAAATTTTCACCGTAATGACGTCGTCGTTAACAACTACACCGTCGGTGTGTAACCCCGCGTAATAAAATACAACGAAATCGTTACGACGCCGGATTACAATACGAATTTAGTGCCAAGATCGGTAATCGCGCGACGAGCGTTTTGAAAATCTTAGTGCCTACCCCCCTCGGCCAAAACCGACCCCGTGTAATTTACTTCTAGATTAATTAGATACGGTGGCAATGTGGCGTTCGCGATCAATTTGTCCCGCGGACGTGCCTAAAAGTTTCCGTGGCTGAAGTTCAAAAGTAAAAGCCGTAGATTAATGAGTGATTGATATTAATTGTGTATCGCCATGCACACACATACACGTAAAAACGCGCGTTTTGACGAGACTTCACAACCAAGTTGTTGACTGTCGATAATACAATAGTTTTATTATGATATATCAAGCACTGAAATAAAACCGAATTCACTAACGTAAATCAAATAGTATTCGTCACCCAATTTTGTGGGGAATACTTTTACAAAAATGTACTTAGAGTATTTATTCGAATGACGTTAACGGATTCTAAACGTATCGGAATATTTCGTTTTTTCTTTTTAATATTGGCAATTAATGACTTTCAAATTTTGAATAAATAAGTGGTATTACTTATTATAAATTAAACGAAATCGACTTTTTAAAATTAAAACCTAGCTGAATCTGTTAGGTGGAATTGATTGTATAATAATTGACGTTTTCTTCATTGAGCCTGGCTGAAATTTTGAGTTTTAAAATTGTAATTGTATCTAACCAAAACGAGATTTAAAATTAATCAGAGCGACAATCAAATATTCGATTTATCTAGCCTTTTAACTTTTAGATCCTCAAATTTGGTGACTAATAAAAATGGTAACATTTGTGTTAAAATCGATTTCCATTATAATCATAAACCGACGGCTGGTTATACACTTTTTTGTCGAAATACATTTCACGTAATTTAAAATATTGTACAATACCGTGGTAATTTGTTTTATTATAGCGTCGTATCGCATGAAACATGCCGAACTTCACTAACGTAAAATTGTTGACACGGCAAGGGATAATGTTGGGGTGGTGAGAAAATGTTGACTTACCGATCGGTCGCCAAGATTTCGAACCCTGCAATGTAAATACGTCATCTGGCCCACGGTCGCGGTCACATCACGCCTGGTGGCATTATCAAAGTACGGTTGCGAGAACGGCTGTTCCCAGTAGTTGAGGTTGCTACTTTGCGACGGCGATTCGATTGAACTATCTGCGCAAAACAAACAAAAAACACGTAAGTTTTAATAATAAAACCTTTTCAAGCTGTATAACAATAACAACAACAATAATGATAATAATACGAATTAATATATTACACGATGTCAGTTTAATTGGGTAGGTTATATATTATACCGATTAAGTATGTATAAAAAAAGACAATAGTACAAAAAACGAAATAATTGCGATATTCAACTTTTTTACTATTATTTTCATATTTTGTTTCACAAAATACTTTTTAACAAATTATATTACGTTTTGATAGTTGGACTAACGGTACGTCAAAATAAATCTTCGATAGAATATAAACGTTTGAATTTATAATAATGAATTTCACCGGTATAATAAACCCGAGTTCGATACAGATAATTTTTATTGTTCGTAAGATATTTGATTTCGATCAAATATTTTTAATTCGATTGTGATTCGTTTTTGTCTTAAAAAATATAAATAAAAAAGTGACCAAAAATAGGTACGAAACAAAAAATTAATAAGTGCCCAATTTTCTTAATAAGTATATTCAAAATATCGATAATATAATACGTGTTACCGAACAATTATTTACGTTTGAAATGAACATGTCATTTTTTCTAAACAATTTCCATATATAGTATAGGTCCTTAAAAAGTTTTGAACGATTTATTAAATGTTCAAACGAAAATTTTTCTATATTTCACTTGAGTGTAAATCTTTTATAATCCGCTTTCGCAATACTATACATTTCGAACAAAACAGTAGTTATTAGTTGTGTCATTTATTATATAAATTTCTAAATTTGTTTTCATATTTATGTATACATTTTTATAATATTACAAAATTGTTTCTCCATTATGTAAAGCAAGACTAGGTATTGTTTATGTAATCGAGAAAGGTTTTACACTGTTAAAAATACATATATGTGTCATTGATTATGTTCACCAAAACAAAAAAAATGAGATTTATTATATAAAAACGATTTATCTAATTTATTAGAAAAAATCGTTTTGTTCCTTCAAAATTATCACAATGCTCAATTTTATTGAAGTTTAGAATAACATAGTACTAGTAAAGACAACTAGTTTTTTTATTATGTTATTTAAAAAAAAATTAGATTCGTTATTATTACGTTATTATTCGATTATTCATTAAGTGACGAATATTAATTAATTTCAATCATCGTACTCAGCATTTGTAAAATATCATCTATCGCTTTTTGTGTCTTCATCTGCATTTAGTTGGTTTGTAATGCAATTATAGGCCGAGCTAAAGTTTTATGTGTTTAGTACTAAATTTTGATTTTCTATCAACGTTTCACATATTATCATTAATCATTTTAAATATAAAAACGATAGCCATTTAACATTATTTAGCACACGGCGCACAGAAATATACTATTTGATTCAATTACAGTTTTTGTCGATATATCAAAGCGAACTATTTTAGTAATTAATCTAAATAAAACATTAAACATAAAGGATCTTATTATGAAATTTAGGTTTTTGATAATGCCCCTGTTAAATCTTATCACATACAGTATTTGATAATTGAAATAGAAAGCGAATGTTTAATTACAAACTATATTTTGCTTTTATTATATTTGTAAGAATCTAGACGAGTAAAAAATTATGGATAAACAAAGCAGATAGTCGAATAAGTGATACAAATAACTCTAAAGACCAAATATACTTGGTAAAAAGGACATTTAAAGAAGCTGATAAGAAAAATACATTAAAAGAATAAGAGTACTAAACAAACAAAATTGGAAAGTCTTAAATGAAATTAAATTAGTGTATAGCATTAATATTTTTAATTTTTAAGAAGAATATTTTTTATTTTTATTCTGTTCAACATAAATTTGTATTATAGAATTAAAACTTCTAAGTTGTTATATTTAACAAATGTACGTTGAGAAATTTGTTTTGGAAATTTAGGTCAAAATGTGTTCATTTTTGCAACCATAAACGCATTTTTAATATATTTATAAAAAATAAATTGAAATTTAGAGAGATGTAAATGCGACATATGATATATCGGTTGGGGAGAAATTAGAAACCTAATGCGTGGTTGACACAAAAATCCTTAGAAGATAGCCTGAATTTATTCACATTCTTCATAATTTTCTTTTCGAAAACACTATATTTATTATGTATTGACCACGTCAAACCCCACAGGTCATCTGTCATCGATATCATTCACGTCATCTCGAAATATTATCTTTTCGGTCGACTTATTGTTTGTCGCTTCCACCGTGAAATTTAGCGCGTGATATTTAACACTGTGGCACTTCATAAATCTTCATAGAATTGTATATAATAAGTGTAGGAGATAAACGAATATACTCGTATTTCTTTTTTCGATAAATTAAACTTATTATTTTGTGGAAACATTAATTTACAATAAAATGGGAAATGTTAACAAAATATTAGATATTTTATGAATACATAAAAACGTTCATACATGTATATATGTATGTGTGTGTTATACTAATACGTTGAATTCTTTATGATAAATTAATAATTCGTTAACGATAATTTTATATTTAATAATATTATGCAAAATAATAAAATACCTTTTTTAAATGGATAAAAATAAATATAACATGCTAGTAAATATGTTAAAAATATTTTTAAATTAATTTAAAAAAAATAGATCATGAAATACATTTTTGTGCAAATTTACAAATATTTGCAAAACTATATAAATATTTAATTTAATAATACCTCATTATTTATGATTTCGGGAAATCGTAAACAATAATTTAATCAACATTAATAAAGTGGTAGTAAATTTTCCATAAAAGTATTTATAAGCTACAATTTATTATTATTAATTAATCACATTAACTTTTCAAACGTATCAGTTTTTCAAAGTAAAAGGCAGAATTTAAAATCTCAAATTTGTTTTATAATTAAATTCGTATTTTGTTTACATAATAATTCATTTTATAATATTATATTACAACTGAAATATATTACGCAAATATATTGCGCTATAGAAAACGAAAACCATTAAAACGGATCATTTTAGCGATTTTGGAGAATTTCTATCATTTTGAACTGGAGTTATAACTTCGCTATAACTAAAAAGTAAATCTTTCACAATGCCATCTTATATTTTTATTAAGTGCGTGTTATTTACTTATTTAATTTTTAATTCTTTAAATAATTCCACTGTTTTATAATTCTTTGTTTTGTTTCCAATTTAATTAAACGTAAAACGAATGAACATGAAAATGACCAATAAAATAGCTATTGTTAATTATTGTTTATAAAACAAAGAATATTGTATGCTCTAATAAATGTACAATAGTGTATGCAAATTTGATACATAACTTACCAAATTATACCTTGAAACAAAACCAATATTCTTATATTATATTTTAAACCAAATTTTAACATAAAGTGATAGTTTTTAAATTGTAATTTTTTTAAATATCCACTAAAATGTATTCTATAAAAAAAATTAACGAAATGATTGAATAAAAATATGCATTTTTATATACCTACATACTGATAAAGATTTAAAAATTAATTCCTTGGGCTGAAGCGACATGTTGTATGCAAAGTAATTTTATATTACAATTACATTTTCCATCGTTCATTTCATTATTATATAGCATATATTATTTTATTACATTATTATATTACATTTTTAGTACTAAATTCTTTCAAATAAATTTTTAATATGAAAAAAATACTCTAAATATCAATTTTATAAATATAATAATTATGTTAAGATAGTAACGCTAGAAAAGTGAACTATTTTCTTTAACACTTGCATTTAAGTCGATGTAAATATTTTTAAAATTTAGTTAAATTTTAATTAAATTGTATTGTTTACTTGAACATTTTAATGTAAATACTAAAAAATTAACTTTACCATGTTAAAAATATAAATTCTCTAATTAGATAAAAAAAGCAAAAAAAAGTGGTAGCCCCTCTCAGTGTCTGATTTTGTTTTTTATTATTATATAATATAACACGTTAATGTTTCAAGTAGAAAAAGAAGTTCTAATATTTTTTATTTTACCCGTACCAAAGAAAATTAAACCTAATTTAGATTATTGTATAAAAATAAAATGTTTATTTGAAGTAAATAATTAATCTATGAATAATACCTTTACCTAACGTTTTTATTTAATTCGGATTATGCATTTTGTTTTTATAATAATTGTTCAACAAGTTACAGACATTAAAATATTCCGAAATTAGTATGACAAACAAGTATATTCTATTCTTAATTTGTCGATACATTTTATACGTTGTTGGTTATTTTAAACGTTGGTTGGTTTAGATTTCCCGTGAGCCTCATGACTTATTTAAACGAAAGTTTTAGTTTTTTAAATTCTGGTTTTGTTATTAATATTCGTAATTTGCTTTTGTATTTAAAAAATATATATATTAATATATAAATTCCAAATTTCCTGACATTTATAAATAAATCGTTATTGTTTAGTTCGACAGTAATTGACAGTAAAGAAACAAAGTACGTAATGTCGTAAAAGTAGTTACTATAATTTTATGTTCCCTGGGGATATTACTTAGTGAATTATTTACGTTATTCAACGTCAAAGAGACAATTTTTTTTTGGAAAAGAATAACACATAATGAGTTACGTAAAAGAAAAATTTGTTTGGGTATTTATTGAAATTCATAATAACGTGTTGAATTAACTATTTAAGTACTAATATATATATATATATGCACGTTGCGTTTAAGATTTTTAATTGTAGCGTGGGTATAAGGGTTAACGGTTAAAAATGTAGATCGGTTTATATGTTACATTTCGAAACTCGCTGTATTTTATAGTATTATTACATAAAATGCTTAAACACCCTGGTGTAATGTAATCGGTTTCGATATAAAAATACATACACGAGTGTTCATGGACGTACGGCAATATAGTCTTATTATATACGTGTGTAGAAGCCGACTATTGTTTATGAATATTTTGTCAGGACTTCGGTGTTGTATGAAAGGAACTGTGTTTATCCGGTAAAGAACTTAAGGTTCATTATTCTGAGCGCTTACGTTGACAATGTTGTTTGTAAGCCGTTGCAAGTAATAGGATATTTCAGTTTTAAAAACTACAGCGGACTTTTGTATAATATTAATAATAAAAGCAATAATAATTATTATTGTTATTATTTTATGTGTACAGAGTACCTATTTATTGTCGGTTTTCCAATTATTAGAAACGTTATTTAATGTACGAATCGTATTTTGCATTCAAAAATATGTGAAATACTTTTATCTAATATAAGATCTTTAACTAGATCTTGCCATTGGCGATAATTTTATTGTAACGACGTATTTTTTCTAAAAGTGTCAAACTACATTTAAGAGACGCTACACTATCCCTACGTTATCGAATTATCAGTTTCTATTTGACAAAAGCACTCTCCCGTAATAATACTCATTTAAAATATTATACCGTTATAACTCGAGGTCAAGAAATATTTTGTGGAATAATATTTATGTGTACACGTGAAGTAAAGTTAATATGATCCGTATAACTAATATATACGCTAACTGAATCACGCGTTTACGTAAAAACAAGTTATGTTTTCTTCGTATACAATATAATCAATTGATCGTTTGACTGCCAGAAAAATTAATTCATAATATACCTGGTTAATAATGGCAGGCGCATGTTTAGTTAAATAAATTATTCGACAAATGTAATTCGATAGTTAAATATCGTTTTTCGTAGGACACGATTATATTCAGTGGCATGGATAATCGAAATTGGTTCATTACAAGTGATAAAATAAAATAGTCTTTATGTGTTTCTCATTATTGATTTATTATTTTCGTTTATTACTAATTGTTTTTAAAATTAATTAAACGTTTATTAATATAGCTTTTTAAGAAAAACTAAAATAAATATATTTGTTTTCATCTAGAAATTTCACAATTTGTAAATAGTTTTTTTTTAATTAGCATAAGTGGTTGGTATTAAAGTAATACGAAATGAAATTAAGATAAACGAATTATATTATATCTTAAGGATACAATCTTGTGCAAAGGACCCATCCGTTGATGCAACTTCATGACATGTGTTAGTGGGAGTTAGTCAAATAATAAGTCACGACACCATGTTCGTTGTAGACACCTTTTGGGATTACTTAAAATGTAGCTAAAAAATAGTTCAGAGATCAAGAGATTGCGATGGCTACGTGGAATGAAATGTAGATATTTGTAAAATATTTTGGCAACGTTTTGCATTATTGAAATAGAAAGATTGAAATGAAGTGTATTGTTTGAGACATAAAACGGTGCTTTGGTTATTAGCGGAGATAATTAGATTAAAATATTTAAATTGTATTAACGTTGAAGACATCAGATTCTCCCCATAACTGAATACAGTAGGCCCAAATTAGTTTGAAGAACAGACATATATTTCGTTTACGACATTATGCGTTATTGACATTTTGGAAAATTTTCAATTTGCTATTTAGTTTACGTAATATTAAGACAAATGTAAATAATATGCATGACGTGCTGAATTTGATAACGTTAAAACTATTATGCATAGTACTGTACACGATTATTGTGTTTTTAATTATTTAGTCAGTAGATAAAAGTAAAAACTAAAAAACAAAAAAAAAGTAGTAATTAGTTTGCAATGATAATAATTACAAACGTTATCGGTAAGTAGTATACGATAGGCGGTACAATGCGATATGGACATTAATCCACGAGCGTTTCGATAATATATTGTTCCTATAATGTGTTTAATGGATTAGAGCTGATATTATTTAGTTCATTTGACAATTTTTAAATATTATTTATCTGTCGCCCATAAAATTATCTATTTGTTCTTTCAATTTTGTTAAAAATATTACGTTTTTATAGAAAATCACTAAAATCATAATTAACGTAAATTTAACTGAGAAAAACCTGAATATAAAAATTGACAGATATGTTTGTAATAACAGAATACGAAATTGTAAAAATACACCATTATTTTAAAAAAAAATTAATTTTTATTTTACGTATATTTGTAAATATCGTATTTACGAGAAAATAGAAAGCTCTAGCTTTGACGCCGTAAAAAATATTGTCTAACCGTAAAGTACAAACAACGACGTGTTGACATTTCGGTCAGCTCTGGTGTATCGAATTTTTTATTTTCGGTATGACCGTACAAACACAAAATAATAATAATAATAAAAGATACAAATTCAATCCGGTTGCGCGTAATAAGTGCGGCTGGCTATAATTTGTGCCGACGTCATCTGCGTATGTAATACAATCGTCCAAGAGATAACTTAGAGAAATTCTAAGTTAACCTTACATTTAATTCTCGTCGTACGTGATGCTACTAATAATTCTGGGAGACACTGACGTATTTTTAATAAAAGTGAGGAGATTTATCGCGAATTTTACGGCCCAGTGTGCGGGACATCAAAACAAATAGCTTTTTTCGCGTCTATAACATATACGCATTATTAGAACCGCTGCGGAAGTGCGTTTTCTTTATATTATTTTAGATGGCATGTAGACAGTGTGTTCGTATTATTATAACTCTTATTATTATTAAGTATTTGTACACCGCAAATCGTAACGCGTTTTTTATTCTTTCTCGTTTGCATTAATCTTGATCGTCCTTTTGAGAAATTGACCTTCAGTTATGCACGGCGTGTCTTATTAAACAGATTGATTTGAATTATAAAGCCACCTGTAATCACACGCCTGAACTAATACATGCTAATGTCGTCATATGATAAATGTTATCAATATACCGTAAATATCAGTTAGTAATAACGCCTTTAGATGTGAAAATTATCATCATACTTCGAATCAATACGAAAGAGCGTGTAGCTTTTAACTTTATTTTACATAAGGCAAAAAGAGTTAAAATAAAACTTTTTCGACAATTTAAAATGTTAAGGCTTAGGAAAACATAATTTGCAGTAACATCGATTATTAAATATAACAAACCGCTAAGAAAATTTTTAAGTTTTTAAACGGTTTATAATATTTCCTAATATCAGAGAGAGAGAGAGAGAGAAAATAATGGAGTTAACGCACTTCCTTGCAACTCAGTAACAAGTATAATAGAAGGAAATGTAAAGAATGTGACCACACTATTCATCAGTATAAACCAACGTTTATACTGACACAACATTCATTGTGTCGTTCGCTGGTATTCCTACAATTACCGAATACCGCGTTTTGTTAGAAAATATGGGAACATAAGAGATCTATGTGCTCATCGTTCCTTACATTTTAACGAACAACCAAAAGTGCGTACAAGTAGAACATTGTTAACACACGAAATCAAACAGCTCTCAGAGATTTGAACTTCATGACAAATATCGTAAAGTAATATCAAATATGGCGTTTTCAATATAAACCCCTTAGAAAGCCTCAGAATACAGAATGATAGAGTTCATTAAAATCATATTTAAGAATTTCATTAATGTAACTGACAATTATTTAAATATTTCAATTTTATAAAAAAATTATATGATATAGTTTAATACATATATCATATTTTCGGGTATTTTAATTTAAATATTCTAATTTTTATTAATTTTATCAAGATTTTATACGTATTCAGCTGAAAATTGATCAAAAGATATTATAATTATTAACGTTTTTAAAAAAATTAAATTATATTAAATTATATAATACACAATTTTGTCTAACTGTTTAATGTTAATAAATAAATAATTATATATAAAGCGTGTAAATAGTTTGCATTATTAATTTTTAAATTGACAAATTAAAATTAGTAAGCTTCGATTACTGTGGATGTCGGTTTTACTAGGACACAGACAGATTTTAGATTTTTATTAGATTATCAGTGAAACGAAAAAGTTTTTATTTAAACGTAATTTTTTCACGTTTATAATTAAATAAAAGTTCGTATTTAAGGGTTTTAAGACATTTTTTTCATAGTACCATTTCCTGGAAGGGTACATAATTATTGAAATATCTCAATCTTAAATATACTTTTGAAAATTAATTATAGACTGAACGTTTTTTTAAAAAATTTACTCTTATATAAACTTATAAATATTCAAAACCTAATAATTTAATATTCCTGGAAAATAAATTAATACTATCTCGTACTAATTAGGTTTGAAAGTTATCTTTTAGTCAAATTTTTAAAATAAATTTCATTCTTTTATACTTAAGAGAAGATTTTTTTATATTATCATTATCATTTTTGTTTTTTTTAACACCTTATATTAAATATTACATATTATACTACAATTTTTATACGTTGAAATTTTTTTTTCTTAAATCTCTTTATTATTCTGAAAATAGACGCTACTAATCATATTTAAAAAACAATAAAGAACATGATTACCAACGTTTGAATAAAAACAGTGAATTTACACATAATAATGTGATAAAAATATTTATATATAGGAACGTTATAAGATAATCTTATATTTTTTATAATACAAAAACCAAACAATCAGATGTGTCACAATTTTTACAGAGCAAAATGTATAAATGTATATTTTATTCGCCTATTTTATAAACCTTTAATAAATTTTTGAGGTTGGTGAATTCAATCGATTATACACTTCTATTTTGAACAAAAGTTCTTGTCATAACATGAATTTGATTTTTCTGGAGTTTTAATAATTTTTATATTTTCAAATATTATCGAATTTTTGGGACTTTGTGACTACATATGTAGTTTTATTCATTTTATTATCCTAAATAACAGTATTTCGGAGAAAAAAATAATAATATATATAACCATTTCGTCAAAACAATCGATTTCTAATTTTAATCGAATGCCATACGTGTGTGTAAACGCATTTTCACAAAAGTCGAAAACAAAGCGACATAAGCGAGCCGGATTTTATAAATTCCACCCTATGTTTTTGGTTTAATAACTCATATATGCACAATATAAAATGTTTTTTACATTATAAGGGAAAAATATTATCATTGTGTATTGACTCGATAGTGGCATGAGGATCTCATGTGAATGGTAGATACACACTCACACACACAAGTAATTGAAGAGAAAAAAATAGTTACGAGAAAGAACATAG
>JAIPRN010001512.1:0-44386 GCA_025469175.1 Geopemphigus sp. TES_GeoC_2020
AAACATATAAGTGTATATATCCGACAGAGATCTTACGAACGAATGTGATTAAGACGCATCGCATTTAATTGGAATCGGAGTTCATTAACGAGCTCTCTCATACTCTCGTAGGGGGCCTTTGTTTTGGCCCGTCCGTATTGCCTCGCTTTCGTTCTCTTATTATCACTCGTTCTCTCTCTCTCTCTTTCTCTCTCTTCCACCCTTTCTGTTTTTCTCCTATCACACCACCCGTCAATTCAGTCTACTCTGTTCGGTATTAATATTATGAGCGAGACCCCTATTTTTTTCCCCAAATTATTCCAAAACACAAAACAAAATAATCACGAGATCAGTCATTTTTTTGGAACAAAACGTCCTGATAGGGTAGAAAAAGTCCCGCCGCGGCGTACACGTACATACAACACGCCGTACGGTACACGTCTCGTACTGACTCGTATTTTTTGTGTTCGGCTTTTGTCACGAACACGCACCGAACGCTGACGTTTTGTTTTTCGTACAAAAACATTCTACAACCTTCCCCGTGGTTATCCGTGGTGATAGATGTACCTAATTCGGAATGGAAATTAATTTAAAGATTCGCGCCATTGGTGTTCCGAAACAGTTACGCCGTTTTTATTTCATAATTTTTGAAATTTCGAGAGCAAAAAATCCATAAAAATATATTGACGTTTTAACAAACAATTTTGACGTCGATATTCCGCGAATATTTATTTATTGATTTTAAGTATTTAAAGGTTCGTGAAATTGTGTAACTTTGGTCTACGTACACATTTTTCCCTTTAAATTAACAATCGGGTACATTATAGAACTTCGATTCTCGTATATAGAAACTTTCGTAATACGAAATTTACAATTTTCAATTTAAACTTTAACGAGCGTCTACTGGAAAATTAATTATTTTTTATTACGGCCGAAATGGGCTTTAAGCCGTTTAAATTCCGAACATTATCTTATATACAATGAAAAATATATATTCAACTAACGACGGTCAATACTTAAAACGACGCGAAATAATTATTAACAGTCGTATGCTAGGGATGACGAAACGGTCGGTTTTAAATATCATCTTCGTGTTTAGTCATATTATATATTAAAAATATATATATATCGAAACGTTTACGATTTTCTTACCAAGATATTGTTCAAAACGTTTTCGTTCCATATTCGACCGTATTACGATTATTATTATTATTTAACCGATGATCCGTCGTAAAACGTTAGAATATCTGGACGCGCGTTTTTCGATCCGCTGAACTTATTCGTTATTCGAAAAAAAATTACAGGAAATGAGCCGGCAAGTAGTCGAATCGGGATGGTTAAAAATGCGCATAATCGCGTTATGACTAGCGTATTGTTCCACACAAGTTCGGGTAATCGGTGTTTATCGAATTAAGACCGTAGGTCGTAAATAACGACCATTTCCCAGAGTAGATGTATATATATATATATATATATATATATATTTCGTTTTACCTTTCATTCATAGGTGCGCTAACGTCGTGTTATTATTATTATACGAGTCATCTCGTTAAAAGCTTTTAATCTGCCAGAGTAAATAACGGAGAATTCTTCAATTGCTCGTTGCTTAAATGGTATTCGTAAAATCGTTACGTATTTATTCGTCGCGTTTACGGGAAAAATTGTTCGTTCGTTTCGCGACGGCGTTCCACCGGATGAAACGTCGGTTCGAAGAAAACGGTCCGCGGTAAAGTCACCGAAACGGGGCTTAATTATTTTAGTTGGCCGTTTTCCGACCACGAAAAAGCGACTCCCATGGTTCTCCCGGCTGACGTTTTTTCGGAATATTCTATTTACGATACGGTCACGGTGTTTTGTACTTACGAGTGTACAATAATAATAATATTACGTAGACGTTCGAATATTATTTTCAATTCGTTTCGTTCCCGTAGTCCACGAATCGTGATACGTTCGTCGTGTATATTCCGTATACGAAACGCGTATTTAATTTTTTGTCCGGAGCGTCGGACGGCATATTCAATTTCGTACGGACGATATATCAAAAAAAAAAAAAAAAAACGAAACGAAACTTCCGTTAATTCGTTGAAAAATGTGTCAACCATTAACGTCCCTGGTAATTGATATAAATTACGGCGTTCGTCCCAATTAATTATAAATTTTTTTGAACATGCCAACGACCGTCGTAATTATCTACGTTCGTATTGTATTATTATTATTATTATCGTCCACCCAACCGCATTTTAACGTTTCGTTTATGAGTGTTTATCGCCACTCCGAATCGCAGGTGATATTTGCCCGAAGTGTTGTTATTAATTTGGCAGCAATTGAAACGAACGTATACGGGTATTGGACAAATATTTATTGTTTACAGTAAATGCGTCCGTATAATACCTACGTACTTGAGTGTTTCGAATTACGACGATTCGTTTCTAGAATCTTAAGCGTTTAGGAGGACCGAAGGGGGAATGCGGTTTTTCGAAGTAAACGTTTTTCGCGTTTCACGCGTCGTACACGATTGAAGTAGGCGGATTTCGAATCGAGTCGCGAAATCGTTTGTTAATTCCGGTTGTTCGCGTTGACCGCGGGAAAAAAACGGTTTTTATTACTTTCGATTACTCCGATAATTGTCAGAATCGGTCTAAACTTAAACGTTCGTTTTTTTTAAAAGTCGACGAATATTCACGGTCACCATCGCATTCTTAACGTCCGTATATACTGAATGCTATTATGTAGTCGGAATTGTAATAATACGGTTTGGGTTTCGGGCGTTTTTTTGTCCGTAACTCGGGACTGATCATATGGACCGTCATCGCGTGCGGCTGTCAATTATTTAGATATTAGCCGTGGTATATTTATTTTGATTTCGGTATTCAATAATGCGGCAAACGAAGTGATATTTCTTAATAATTGACAGTTTTCGTCGGCGTATCAGCCGTCGAGTGAGTACGGCGTTTTGTTACGCCGGGTTTGGTATTTTTTTCCCGGCGAGCGCGCGTTACGGAGCAACCCGGTTGTTTTCGTAGGGTGAATTCGACGTAATTTTCCGAAACGCCGACGGAAATGTACGCACGAACGATACTCAAAGTTTGTTAAAAGAAAACGGTACGTCAGTTTATACGTACGACGTAAGTTTTTTACGGACTCCTGAAATTAGGGTGCCAGCTACGTACGCGCCTGGTTCGTACGTGTACGCTGTGTTTAAAAAATATACCCGTACGACGAATACAGCCTTGGGGTGGAGGGGTAGAGTTACACAATGAAGTCGCCGGCGTACATATTCAACTTTTTCAATTTCGTAAAAAAATTCTTTCCGTGACGAAACCCGTTGTCATAGCTGTTGTCGTCTTCGAAACGGAATAAACAACGCCGTAGTGAAATACGAAAATTAAAAAAAAAAACGGGAACTACGCAAAGGAATATTCATTAAGTCGCGACAATAATTAAAATAGATTTTCCGTCGCGTTCGCCAAATATCGTCGTCGTCGTAACGTTTGCGCGAGATCTCCGCAAACACACGTTATAGTACGAGTATACATGTGTTGAATTCCGTAGTACTGCCGTTCTAAAATTAATTAACGTACCATATTTACCTCGAATGCAAATCGCGTTTTGTACTTTACGTAATAAATTATTTCGTATCACTTTTAAGGTATACGAGAGCATTCTCCTCCCCCAGAGGTCATTTCCCCACTACCACCCGTCTACGTTCGGTAAGGTATAACATTTCCCTCTCCCTACACACGAACGTTAACCCACGGCGGAATCTATTGAAAACAATTGACCGCGAAAACGTACATTTTCTACGACACAATTATAAGTAAATAAAACCGTATTAAATATGGAAATTAAACCTCGGAAGAACTTTATTGTTCGAGACTTCCATCAAGTTTCTATATATAATTTACGCTTATATTAAAAATACGCGTATTCCATGCGTCTGTTTATGCCTTATTTCGAAGCGAAA
Organism: Geopemphigus sp. TES_GeoC_2020; assembly: GCA_025469175.1. Lineage (NCBI taxonomy): Eukaryota > Metazoa > Arthropoda > Insecta > Hemiptera > Aphididae > Geopemphigus > Geopemphigus sp. TES_GeoC_2020. The sequence continues at coordinate 3,944 of JAIPRN010001512.1, forward strand.
TTTTAAAAACTACATTTAACATTTATGTTAACTTAAAAGCGTATTCTCCTAGTTGAAGTCGAGAACTTTAATGTGGACTTTGAACAAGTTATTATACTTACAAGAGTCATTGAGTTCGTTTTTAATGATATTACCATTCTACGTTGGTACAATGTTATCTTTTTCAATATCTATTTATAAACATTTTTTTTCCTTGTATCATAATAAAGTTTAAACGTATACATATTTCAAGTATCGTACTTTTTTAATTATATATATATATACGTAAATATATATAAAGCCACGGCCCGCAATATTATACATTTTATATTACGCATGAATTCAACTTAAATTTCCAATAAAATATTATACGAACGCTAAATGTTTATTTTAGTTTTTTAAGTATTTTGCTATGATACTCACATATCACCAACGTCATTGTACTAAATATTTAACAAATTTACGCGATAATCTTAAATAAAAAGTAATCACGCTCGCATAGATCGTATCGTCCTAACTAAATTGTCGAGTTATTACAATTTCAATCGAAAAAAATAATACGTAGAGATCCGTTGGTGGACGGGTGGGAGGGGAGGGGGTGGTTATATGCTAGTTGATTATTCTTTTGATACTTAAAAGTGTAAAGAAAATACGCCAAAATAACATTTGGTTTTATTTGATTATCGTCAGTACAACGATAATAATAAATACAAACAACGTAGATATCGTTTTATAGATTTAAGTCGTTTATTTCTCGCTGTCAATGTTGATTGGTCCCAAAACACCGAGAGTGTGTATAATCGATTTCGTCGATTATTTATATATATATATATATTTTAGGCGATGTCTCTTTTTGAAACGCGTCAAATACCCCACAAAATCCGATTAACTAAACCAGAACAATAAACGATTGTTTTCGACATTATTTGTACGTTCGTTTTATTTATCAATTTGATTCGACGACATTTTGTATTCTCCGGGATACGCTTGTTATCGAAGAACGAAATAAAGATATTACCCAACAGAACAGTATTGTCTAAAAATGTTTGGGCACATCCAGTTACCGTTTAAATTAGACGTTATTACGACATTACTATACCGTTTTGTTACGGTAATAATACGTTGTTCCCGGCGTCGCGTGACGAACCCACAACTGAGTTGTCTATTCAGAATGTCGCGTTACGTCCATCATCAATAGTGTCGTAAAAGCAAAAATACGTTCAGAACTATTTCGGTCGTTTAAAAATTGTTTCGATTTTTCGAAATATCCAAACAACGGTTGTCGTTAATTGTAAAAGCACGCCACGTTTGTTACACACAATATTCACACCGCGATCACAATAGTGGGCGATTAATGAATTAAATGTTACGTTCGTACCATACGTATCGTGAACTCTCAATATATCGTGAAATTTCGTTAAGAGTAATCGGCAAAATTCGGATAAACAATAACGAACGATATTTTTCTATTTAAAATCGTCGGTCAGTTGTTAGATTTAAGTAATAATATTAATACTTCCGAACGATAGTTTAGTAACAAAAGAGGCATTCGAGGGTGATGTGTTTCTCGCGTGTTTTTACACAAGAGCACTTCACATGACATTGGCCACGAATAATATTTCGAAAATCCTATTCGATTTGTACGTTATCGGGGAAGAAAATTACCACCCCTGCCGAATCACCACAAATGTTTTACGAACGAAATGTTCGGGGCGGGACGAACGTTCGTTAATTATTTTTTCGCTTTGTAACTAAGCGAGGGACCGGCTTAGGGGCATTCGCCGAATAGGCCGGAGTAATTATTCGCTTTCGGGCAGAGTTTATTATTATTTTTTTAATAAACGAATATTTAACTCGTTTAATTATGTTTTTTTTTTTGGAACGAAAATTCCGAAGAATGAAAACTTACGCGTACACACGGATCAAGCGTGTTCGTGTTTGGCTAGCGTCCCGTCGACGCTCGATAAAATATATATATTATTTAAAAAGTTATTACGTTACGCGCGTATACGAGGTGTGTTCAATAAATACCCGGATCAAAAATTATTCCGAAAAAACGTTAAACGTAAGTGGAGATATTATTATACTGAAATAAACTAGAAGCAATTTCTGGTATTCTAGAAGTCGTTATCTCAAATCAGTCATTGACAGTACGCGTTCGAAGTTGAACGTTTTATAAAAAAACCGCGATTTTATGACGGAGTAATATTCTGGAACGACGCGAGTGTATTAAATTTTGCTTGAAAATCGGTAAAAGTACTACGGAGACGCTTTAAGTCGTTGTGTAACTTTTGACCGGTGCCAACGTTTCGAAAAAGTTCGAATCCCTATATTGAAGACGACCAACGTCCTAGGCAACCTTACGAACGGACGGTACAATCGCTCTTGTTCGAGAAAATGTAAGAAACGGTCGACGATTGACTGTCAGAGAAGTAGCTTTCGATGTTGGCATATCGACATTCGTCGTTTAATTTTGATAATGGTCGCCGTAAAAGACCGGACGCGTGGAAATCGAAGTCCACGGATTTTGCATCGTGACAATGCGCCAACACGTTCGGCACTATCCGTACGCGAATTTTCGGCATCTAAAAATATACCAATGGTACCACACCATATTCACTCAATTCGGCTCCCAGCGACTTCTTTTCGTTTCCGAGACTTAAAACTATCGTAAAGAATCAGAGGATTTGAGGACGTTAATGAAACTATTCGTAACGTGACGGAAGAAGAACTCGAAGCTATAAATTCGAACGCGTACTGTAAATGACTGGTTTGAGACAACGATTTCAAATTTACATAAAAATATTGGAAATTATCTCGAAATAATTTTGGTATAATAATATCTCCGGTAACGTTTAACGTTCTTTCGGAATAATTTTTGATCCGGATATTTATTGAACACACCTCGTAGAAGACGGATCAGTGCCACCGTACATTTGATTAGCCTAACCGTTTACTTTTCGGGAATTTAACCGTCGCCCACGACGCGTGGCGACACGTCGTATTTGCGCACGTGAAACGATAGCGGCGTTCCTTTCGCTTCGGTTGTTTTCCCCGTTCGTTCGCCCGTCGCCTCGGCGACGAATATTTAGCTTTAACGCCGAGTTTTATTCGAAACCCGCGGGGCTAACGCGTATATATGTATATATTTCATCATCTTCTCTCGAGATTCGGGAAAAAAACCGCGTAACGACTCCGCGTGGACACCGTGCGTATTATCACCACGGCGTCGGTTCAACACCGCGTGCTCGCACACACACACACATACACACACATATATTTATATATATCCAACGCGGAGGGTTCGCGGCGCGAAAAACTTTTGACGAACGTCGAGAAAAATAACGGTTTAATAAGCGGGGACGGCGACGATGAGATATTAGCGGGATTAAAAAGTTTCGCGTACGTCGATTCGTTCGGCAGCGCGTGCGCGTGTACACGCGCTTCGTTGTTACCACCGAATCCGGCTTCGGCCGGGCCAGGAGATTGGTCGTAGCTAAGGTTATCGATCCGTTTCCGTATACGATATTCGCTTATTACGTCGTCCTTCGATCGTTGTTGTCGGATTCGTAACGAAACCGCGCCCAAAATTATCGCCGTTCGCGCGGCGTCCCCGACTTTTATTACGTTTATTTACGAACGGCGGACGTGATACACACACTCTACACCCGTGGCCCGATCGTTCGTGATGTGTTTACACCGACGAATCGGAATGCCCGACCGATCCCGACCGGACACGAATTACGAATATACGCGCGGCCGTCGTTGTCTGGTTTCTTCCATCGCGTGTCCGGGGGGCACGTGGTCGACAAACGCTCTTGGCCGGGACGTCAAAATGTCCCGTTCGTCGGGCACCCGTGTTCCCCGTCCGAATACTGTCGACAGTAAACGCGATTTTTGAAAAATAATATCGCGTTTAGTCGCTTCGATAACAAATCGTCGCGTTTCGTTATTTGCCCAATTTTCCCGTACTTTTTACCGTCACGACCAATTTCGTTTCGTCGTTATGTTTTCACCTAAAACGATTACGCGTAACGTTCGTGTTCGAAATAAATAATTACTAATTATCTCTCACCCTAAACGTACCATAAAAGGATTGTACGATAAATAACAATTATTTCGTGGCGTTATTTATAATAATAATAAAAGTTCGTTCGTAATTCGCGTATACGGTATTTTTGAATTTTTAATTTGGCCTCTTATACGCTCCCCCTTGCTCATCTAACACACACACACGGCAACCACCGTCTCGAATTTCATTCGAAAATTGTAAATTCGAACAAAAACGTTCGCGGATAGGACCGTTAGTGCGGTGTGGTGAAGGTGGGTAGGAAGTTTTCTCGCCTTTCGTTCTTTCGCGTTAATAAAACAAAAAGGAAAATCGTGCGCTCGCCGCCGTCCTTCTACTTCCTTCTACTTGACACGTAGGTCAAAAAACGAAGAAAAATATGCGACGTAGTGATGACACGCGGGGAACAACTTTGTGACGGAAAAAAATACTTTGCCTATAAACTCCCGGAAAACATCTAAAACGCGTGTTTTATATATACACACACACATACACACACGAGTAGAGATTGTTGTAGGGTGCGTGTGTTGTCAACGGCGGCGTGTTAAGGGAAAAATCCCCGACTGAACAAAACTTATCGAAAATATGTCAAATTATTTTCTTCGATTTATGTGGTCGTCCGTTCGGGCGGAAAATATTTCGGAATACGTGTTACGCGCCGCAGACCGTATACGGAGACAGTACACGCGAAAAATACAAAGAAACACGAGCTCACCCGAACCGCCCCGTACGTACGTTCGTAGTATTTCAATTTATTTTGTTCGTCCCGTATACTTACTACGTTGGTGGTACGCACGCGCGTATATTCGATACATATTTTATACGCGCGGGTGACAATATTTCTGATTTTCGTTCTTTCTTTCCATTTTTCCCTCGTATGTACTTTAACCGTTCCGCGTAGCTGTCCGCCGACCGCGATTCCGATTTTCCCGGCCCGTACTTTGTGTTCGGCCGATAATCGCGACAGCGATAAAACAGTAAAACGCGCCCGACGTTAATAAACGTCCCCGAGTTTTTTACGCCCGTTCGCATTTGTCCCGCGCGGTTTCGGACGTAATTACGTTTTATGCGCGTACGGGGTCGCATGACCCCGGGGCGCCATGACGCGTTTTACGTTCGCCGGTTTGCGTGTACGCGCGTATCAACCCGTGTACACGTTTTATAGACGTATCGTTTTACAATTACTGGTTTCGATTTTTCAGTCGAGAGCATTCATTTCGCCAACGGTATCGGCCGAAAATTGAAAATCAACGACGTACGCGTGGTGGCGGCGCCGTGCGTGCGCCAAGCTGCTTATATATATATATAAATATTTTTGTACGGTAATAGTCGAAACGCGAGGAGGAGCGGTATTTTTCTAAAAAAAAAAAAAAATATTTATTTCGCGAAAGGAATGTCGACCGTTGTAGTCCGAATATTAAAATTACGTAACGACCTGGTTCCACGTATTGACTTGTTTTTATGTTTTAATAAACTTCTTAGATAACATCTATATAAGTTTAACGATTACGAAAAAAAAACAAAGAACGGAACGAAACCAAAAAGAACGAAAACAAGAAGAAAAAGTATTAGTAGAATTTTAATATCGAAACCAGACTCCTCGGATACATAGGAATGAACACGGGTATTTACTTAAACGCGGAATAACGTGTATCATTCTATTTGTATTCCACGCACTTCGCGTTAATAACGATCGTTCGATTTAATAGCCTTATAGAGAATTCGGGTAGTTGTTTGAAAACAATACTCGTAACGTACAATCGTTTAAACGTCTATTTTCAAAACGTATTATAATAATAGCGTTATATTTCGCCTCGAGCTTACGAGTGTATAAAATTATCGCGAATACGATTTTCGAAAAAAGCGAGTACGTTACCAAATTTACTCGACGTCGTAAATATTTTCCGGTATTCAAATTTCTCGTCTGTAAAGCGAACAACACATTTAAACCGGGTCGTTAATGCGTCGACGTTCGGACCGTCGCAAATATTAGGAGGGAAGACGAATTTGTTTTTCGATAACGGAACGATAAAAACGGATATCACGGCCAGGTATTTACCCGTAAATTAGTCGTTAACCGTAATCGATCTTATCACCGCGCGTTTATAACGCCCGCTCCCCTTAGTTACTAACTAATCGTTAGTTTTCGCCTCGTGGTTACGGAGTATCGGCGTGTACGTCCGACTCGCGCCGTGAACGTAACGTACCCATAAACGTTCCGATCGATAATAATAATTGTGTTTACACCTGTTCGTCCACGAAATTAGTGTGTAGTCAAACATATACGTCTACCGCGTATTAATATACCACGCGGGTGCCGGTGTAACGTAAAATTCGGCGCTATTGCGGTATAACGACGGGATTAAACGTACGGAATACGGTTGACTAAGTATAATCGCCGCCGCGAGTCGATCACTTTACCCGAGGAAATGTGCGGATCGTGAACGCCGAATGTAAACGTTACGCGGGACGTTTACATTAGTAGGAAGAAACGCGACTGAAACGGCGTTATTGTTGTTTCCACGACGACGGGTAACAACGACGGCTCGAACGGTATTGTCGATCAATTCGCCCGGCGTCGTATAACGTTTCGTATTCGCGCCGCGGCGTAATCGGAAACTCGCGACACGTCCACCGACCGTTGTAAATATATTTCCGAGCGTATTCAACGACCGTCCCGTTAGTTTTCGGCCCGTTTTTCCGTTCGAGTTTCGTTATAAACGCCCGCAGTGTTCTCCTCGTTGTTGTCCCGGCGCGTGTCCTTTCGTTCCTCTACGCGACGTTATTATATAGAAAAAACCCCCCGGATCGCCGTGACGGACTAAACGTCGACAATTTAATTTTCTTTGTAAACCTACGGTATTTCGGCGTTCTCGACGTACGCGTCGCGGAGTAAATAGTGAAAGTTCAAAGAGGCGAATTTAACGTTCCGATCGGTTCAAAGTTGGAATGTAATTCTCCTTTTGTGCGCGTAACGCCGAGGTATCGGACCGGCCCATACGGCGCAATCGCTATTTCTCTTCTCCGTTTTCTACGGCAATTTTTCGTTTTGTTTCGGCGTTCAGAGTAGTAGTACGCGTTTCGGGAACGTTATATCGTCTTTTAGCGCTTTCGAAAGTGAAGCGCGGAATCCTTACAAATGACGTAGTCACTATATTCGCTACGTACCCATATTTCGGCGTTTTATCATTAATACATATTACGCGGGTAATTTGTACGAACCGAACGCTGTAACGACGACAAATACGCGCGACATTTCTCATTCTGACGGTTATAAGATCGTCGCGAGTTTTTTGTTTTTTTTCCAATTCTCTCCGTTCGTCGTCGCCGTTTATCTTCTTTTTAACGCGCGGATATCTCGCCGGGTTGTCGCGCCCCCATTGATCACCTACTTAGTAACGTGTCGCGACCGTCGTCAAAATTATTACGCGCGCGCGAACGTTCGAAAATGTCGGCCGGGTAACGCGGTACGTTACGCTTGTCGACCGACGCGGTATATTCAACCGAGCCAATTAGTTTTACCGTTAAAGCGACCAACGACGGCGGGTGGACGAACGAACGCGCAAACTCGAATAACACGTGGCGTCCACGTGGTCGTGTAATGGTTGATTTCGTAACGACCGGACGAAAACGATTTACGGACGTTCTCGCGGTTTTTATGTGCCGTTTTGTCTTTTCGCCACGTGTCAAGCGCCCGTCTACGAAATAAAAACGGGTTAACCAACCGAGTAAATTATCGACGTTGTATCTCGCGGTATAAACTTTACCGTATGGTTACGGGCTATTTTTGAACTATTCCGTCGGGCCGTGCATTGTTCACCGATTTGCGTACGTATTGATTCGCGTAACGTAACTCCGTCGCGCCTAATCCCGAATCGGCGACTCTGCCGTTCGAGCGCGCGTAACCCGATGCGTGATCTGCTACGGTTCGCGGGCAAAATGTAACGTTTTATTTCGTCGTTTTATTTCGGCGCCGAACGTTCGCCCTTATTAATCGGCCGCGTTTCGTAGGAATTCAATAATAACGGTCGTCTGCGCCACTTGTTTTCAGGTACGTTGGTTGCGACGATACAAAAAGTACGTCGTAGTGACTCGCGCGTTCCGAAACGCGTAGTTCTTATTTCAATAACGAAATTGTGGAAAACGTGTTTAACAGCTAACCGGTGAGTGATAGTATTACGGCACGTAATATAATAGTGATAACAATTTATCGTAATTGCGTGGTACTTACGTATAGTTCACGCGTATGTTCGGCGCTTTCGCGAATATAGCGAATCTTCTACCAACGTTTCGATACGAAATTGTATAGCGTAAGATGTCAAAAAGTGTATTCGAACACTACTTATACGTGCCCGTCGTCGGTAGCGCGTGGTCCGTCGATAATAGAAACGGAGGGAGAATACGGAACAACGGTTGAACGTCGTTATCGAGTTATCGTTGCCCGAAACGGAAAGTTTTTTTCCCCGAACAATTTAGTAATCGGGGTTACTCGACGACGACGCAAAATCGTCAATCATTTGGTTACGCGCGCCGTTGTCCCGGCGACGTTCGCTCCGGTCCGTTTTTGTTTTCGCCGTACGTACGCGGCGGACAAACACACTCCTAGATTGTCTTTATCCGTCCGGTGCGCTCCGACGAACGACGAAAATCGTTTCCCCATCGCGGAACGACGACAATTGCGTTCATATCGGTCTCGGGTTATGTTCCCCGTTGTCATTCTCCGCGTTATGGGAATATTACTCGTTGTCGAATCGCGCCGTTCCGCCGTACACGCGCCCGTTGTTGTCACGTGTGGAGGGCCCCCGTCGCGTAAAAACGTTCGGACGGCCGGCCGCTCGCGCGTTCACAAAAACGCGTATAATACGCTTTATTTTTGTTCGCGCGACGGAAATGTAACGACCGTCTCTTTCTCCGCTCGATCCGCGCGCGAAACGTTTATAAACGCGTTACTCGCCTACAAGCTTTTATGATATTGCTCTCCACAGCCGTATATAAATATATATATTATATTACGCGCGGCGCGTACGGCAGTTATACATTACAACACCCCGACGTACATTATGAATGGAAAGCATTTTCGCAATTTATCCAAAGGCTACCCGGTTTTTTTCGCGTCTCCACCCTGCCGGCCCGTCCGGCACGAACGTACATTACGGCCGACAGTCATAAGCTTCGTTGTAATTCCGCGCCCTCGCTCGTCGTCGTCGTCACCTCCCCTACCCGCTCCAACCACCACCCGTCGCGCTAAACCGCGCGTTCGTTTCCATCCGGTTAACGTTGACGACCGTTTTCAACGCACACGCGCCCGCCCCAAACAATCCACCGACAATGATATTTCCGCGCGCGTGTATATAATATATGTATGACGTCGCGCATTGTGTACCGCAGGTATTCCGGACGTTCGGGTTTTTGGACGCGGGTAGTTTCGAAAAAGCCGATTAAACCGTCGAATACCGTGTATTCTTCCCCGCTCTAGTCCGACGGGTACGCGCGTTCGTGTTTGGTGTAACGCCGAACGATTCCCGCCGAATGCGTCACGTCGTAATTTCCGTCGACCTTGCCACAGGCCCTCGGGATCGTGTCGAATACGACTTCGCGGAGTATCCCTGTAATTCGTTCCGTACACGTCGATCGTACCGATTGTACTTTTGGCCGGCAGTATTTTCGCGGTCGTCTACTACGCGAGGTATTGGTGAACGAACCGATTCATTGACGACGGTTACCGCTCGTTTTTCAATCAGTTCTGGCGTTTTAATTACCCTCAAAATAATACGTCAGTGAAACGTCCGTCGCGTTATAATTATAACGGCGAGTGTTCCCGACGATTTCGAACGGAAATATATATAACGAACTAAACGACGGGCGAACGTTGTACTTTCGACTGCGTAACGTCCGAAGATTATTACGTCACGTAAGGCTCGATACAGTTACGCGAACTTCGGAAATTCGTTGTCCGCGCCGTCGCGTCCGATAAAGATCGGCCGAACCGCGTACACGGGGGGGGGATATTTCGTTAGGACCAAATAGAGCGTAATTTTACTTTTGACACTTGTCGAAAAAAAAAATGTTTATACGTTAATATTCACGGAATAAAAGAAAAAGCGTTTTTCTTTTATCGTCTCACCCGTACGTACGCCGTCGTACGCCCAAAACGTGTTCGCGATTATGACGAGTTCGCGATTATAACGAGTTCGCGTAGTAATTGTTTTACGTATATGTCCCGGCCGTACACGGGTCGAAACTTTTCGAGAATAAGCGGCGCGGTAAGTAAAGTGTGTCGCGGGAAATAACCCGGACCGCCCTCGAACGTCCGACGTTTACTGGATTTAATAACGTGTTTTTTCCGTCGAATCGTTTCATTAAAAATGTTCGAACATCCGGTCCCCGCGTTAGGAAACCGTGAGTTTACGGTCGGGACATTTTAACCGCTCGCGCGACCAGTCGCCAGCTGTTGGCAGCCCCAAACTATCGGCGGCGCGTAGGAGGGGTTGGGGATGGTGGAACGGGGTTGGTTCGAAACGTTTCGAACTGCACAATTACGAGGAAGCGGAATTTCGTTTTAATAACGATAAAAACGATAAAAATACGAAAATAAAAATCGCGTTTGACTTTTTTTTATGCCCGGGCCAGAGGATGTCACGTAAAAAACAACGAATAGGACGCGCACGTTTCGTTTTTTTATATACATTTTTCATATATATGTATATACGTACGTGTAACAACGCGCCGGGCCATAAAAACATTACCGACGGTGTCAAGTTCAAAATATTTTCTCGTATAACGACGACATTATACCTAGCGGGTACGGATAAACGCGTTTGATCGCCGTAACTGTATTTACAAGAAGGATATGCTGATGACGTCTTCTCAAAGAGCCGTAACGTAGAACGTTATTACGCGGTACGGCGTTACAAGAACGACCGGAATAGATAAACGACGGCGCCTATTTGTGTATTAACGTGTCCCGTAACCGCGGGCAAATCGAAATCCTCGAAATCGACGAGGTCGACCTAATGGAGCTGTCTCGGCCACAACCCAAGTGGAAGATCCGCGTGACGTTAGAATAGTATCCGGGCGACGTTAGCCGACGTCGTCGTCCCTCGGGCAATGTCGATCGTAATTAAGTACGTCGTCGATCACTGTTTGGAACTATATTTTGCAAATGGTTCAACCGATTGTTCCGGCTGTTAGCGATAGGTGTCAACGATTGGGAATTTACTTAGGTAAATCGACTTAGACTTACAATTTACGCGTACGTTAAAACCGGAAAACGCGACGTTACGATAATTTTATTTCGTATGGCATTCGGTACGTTCCTCTCCACCCCTCATTAGAGGGATTAATGAACGGAGTCCCTTAAAATTTTACTCCACGGTATTGATTTTCAGCCATGGTTCAGGTACTCGTGGGATGAGGGGGGGTGATCTTACAACGAATTTTGTCCGCCTCGATCGACACGGACACCGAAAAGGTTCGGTTTTTGCCGATCGCGGACGGAATCGGGACGCTCGAAAATACGTAACGAAGTACGTCGGTAAATTCGAAACATTCGTAAAACGCTTGAACGATACGCGGATAGAAGATCGGTCGGTTAAATTTTAATTACGCGTTCAGAGACACATTTTTCGAACGGCGTTCGATATTATCGACCGTATATTTTCGAACCGCGTCAGATTCCCGTACGTATGTAGCCATTATAGGCGCGTCGGCGTTATTATTCGCACCTCTGCGCCGCGCCATTGTGGAGGCGCCCGTTCGTAATTACTCGCGTTCAACGTCGTCGTTTAGGGTCATCTCGATGTGCGTACGTGGAATCGGCCGCGGGACGGACGACCAGACGTCGACGGCGAAATATGTTGTTAAGACGAGAATAATTTCACTAAACCCGGTTAAGGGTTAATAACACGGACCGTCGTCCCGCTTATCCGGGGGGCTAACAAGATTTCCGGACGGGCGAGTCATTAACGTTTCGCGTGATATTGACGGGCCGGGGAGGGGGCTTAGTGGCTGTGAGGGATCGTGCCGACGACGTGGACACCGTTGGCCGTCGTATTGTTTTTGTCCGAAGTCGAACGTCGCCAAGTTCCGATATTAATTCGGGGTCGGATTATCGCGGCCAACGTACGTACACGCCGACCGCGAGGGGTCGCGCGGACTTCCGTCGGTTTCAAACAGTCGCGCCAAGAGCGAACGTACACTCGAAACCCCGGGAAATCGTACGATTGAAACGAACGGGGAAAACATATTCGCGGAAAACGATTGAATGCGATTTTCGCGCGGCCCGGTAATATTATCGGGAAAAAGAAACGAACGGTCAAAACGGCACGTTTCCCATCCCGGACGAAGCGAACGGCGTATTGGTTTTACGATATACATATTGTCGTTCGTAAACGGCTGTTCGGGATAGTGTGTACTCGGCATCCGTCACGTTCCGGTAACAAATTGTATCTCCGGTTCGTATTTCTCGTTCGGAACGTTTTTCAAACTTTCCCAGTGTCCCCTTATTACGCGATTAAAAATGAACCGAGTAAAACAAACGAGGAAAACCCGTCGTCGGCGACGTATTCGTTTTGAACGCGACGCGCCCTACACGGCCACGTAAATAACGAAGCGACGACGATAAGTTGACGAGAAGAAACCCGTCGCGGCGGTTCAACCGTTAAAAGTTTCCGCGCAGACGACGACGACGACGACGGTGCCCGTGTTTAACTGCCGACGCCGTTTGATTCCGATTTTGTCGAGACGCGCGTGTACACGCGCGGAACGAATTTCACCGAATCTCCTCGAACATTTTCATTTCGCGCAAATCGCGGCGCGTCCTACGCCGGTGTCCCGGGGTCTTAAAAATAAACGACGGCGGCCGAGTGCGGTAAGGGAATGTATACACGCCGTAGTAAAGTTTTTACAGGCAATATGTACCACGGGCCCGGTAAAATATGGAAACGTCGAAAACCCAAGTGAAATAGAACTTTCTTTGGAAACACGACGATCCTAGACCGTGGTGTGCGACATAAGTTCGTTTCTCTCTCGTACACTTCAACAGCGGTACAAGCGGCTTTCCGGCGACGTTATCCATTTTGTAAACCCGACGAACGGCATTACTGTCGAAATACCGTCGAGCGTTTCATTCGCGTTTGCGCTAAAGTCGTCCAGCCGTCCATTCCGAATTGCGGGGGTTGGGAGGGGAATACGATAAACGGACGAGATATTATACGTAAGCGAAATAACGCGACAACTAACGCGTTCGACGAGCGTGTTTTTCAACGCGTTCCGCGACGGATAATAAGAGACCACGGGGCCGGTCGTTCCGTTTACGTCGCGATCGATTTACGGGCGAATAACCACCCGACGGCGATTACCGCGAGACTCGATGCGCACTATTTATACCAGTGAATAACACAACTAGTACTTCGACCGCGTCCGACGAATATCATCCGTCGGTGTTTATTTGCCGATTCGAGCGGGTTTCAATTTTTCCGCCGGTCGTTCGGGTCGGCAATTCGTTTCGTTCGACTCGATAACGCCAATTACGGAGTGTTGGCCGCGCGGTTTCTGATTGACGAAAAGCGTACCTACCCACCGTACGCGATAACTGCCGCGGCACGGCGGTCGTGTTCAGTCTCGTTCGACCGGTCTCTTTCGATCACGTCGGTTTTCGTGTACGAGTACCGGGGGAGGGGTGAGGGAGAAAGTACGCGCGAATTATTATCCGGGTACTTTTTTCCGGTACGATATTTCGATGCGAAAAGGTTCGGGAGTAATATGACGCCGGTATCAAGAGACGCCGCAGACCGCGGATTAAACTAAATAGTGATACGGTACGCTACCGTTAATCAAAGGAAATGCGTTCTACCGACGAAAGTATACGGCGTATATATATAGATCGTATTATACGAGATTTCCTCGATAACGTTATTATTGTATACTCTCCGAGCGTATTCACGACGTACCGCCGGTTGTCTTACATCGTTCGCGAAACGTTATAAAATTCCGCCGCGGAACCGTATCTCGCGGTGTATTTACGCGAATAATAATAACGTTAATCGCGAAACAAAACAAAACGAATAGCGACGGCGGAAACGTTAAGCGCGCGCGTTTCGCGGGAAACCGTCGACGAGACGCGTCGATTACAATTTAACGACGCGAAACTTTCGGCAATTATTGTTTTCGTTTGGCACGTTCGGCCGGAAACAACGAAGTAGTATTTCGTTAGGGCGTGATAGTAACTGACGAACCTTAAGACCGGCGCGTGTGCGCGAATAAACCGACGTCGTTGATGTCAGCAAAACACCAGCCGATGTTTCGTTCGTAACCGATTCGACGTAATAACGATTTGTAACGCGCTCGTGTACGATTTAGTTGAACGACGAGTGTTTGTGAAGTCCGCTTGAACCGGTACCGAAACGGGGAGGTTTGGTTAACCGAACGAATTAACGAAATCGTAAGTATTTTTGTTCGTTGTGTTTTCGTACATTTTACTTTACGTTTGGCGGGCCAAGTCCGTTTGGGTGAATATCAAAAATTAACGACGAAAAACCTAAAAACCGAGAGAAGTGGCGTTTAATATTCGAACGACGTAGCCGTCCCGGCGAATTACGAAATATTAATTATCGCGAGCCAAACGAAATTTTTTACCGACCCTTTCGCGTGTCCGTACGTCGTGTGTTTTGTCTTACCCACCCTAGAAATCGGACAACACGCCCGCGCGTCGTCGAACCGTTCGCTTTCCGCGTTAACGGGCGGGCCGTCCGAGTATCGCGCGATTGTCGACAATAATGCGCCGAGGACTTCATCCCCGGGATCAATAACGATCGCCGCGCATCGTTCCGTATCGTTTTCGCCGTACGTTTAAAACGAGCGCATATTCCATTCGACGCGATTCCATTAGCCGCCCCGCGCGCGCGAATATAATTCGATTACGACCCGAAGTCTATATGCGTGCGTGCATATTACAGTATACACGAATTATGCAAATTAAATAAGTTTCGTTCGAGTAACGAGTAAATATGTATCGGTTCGAAACTATAACGTAACGCGATACGGCGCGTACGATTAATATTCCAGACGTTCCGAAACCATTTACGCATACAGAGTGTCCGACACGGGCCGTCCATTTATTAATTATATCTAGCCGATATCGTTATTATTACTACTATCGCTAATAAATATAAAATTTAAATCGAATATAAATAAATTATTTATTTATAAATATAAAGTTTAAATCGACGTATTATTAGCCCCCCGTAAACCGTCGCGTGCCAGTTTTGCCGGCGTAGTGTGTATTCGACGCGCGCGGTTATCGTTAGCAGCGGAATGTCGCGCACGAATCGCCGGGAAACGTACCGTCGTTTCGTCGTCAACGGAGGACGATCGTTTCCCTCCGCCGCGGTCAACTATAAAAACAAATCGTCGCCGGCCTATTTCCATCGAAATTATCGTCGTCGGACGCGTTATACGCCGCGTTTCATACGTTTACGCGCCGAAATTTCCAATAATTCGCGTCACTCGCCGCCATTTGTGTGTTACGTTTCCGTTCCTCCGAAATGTCGAGCGGCTGGTTAAACATCCATCGGCCCGACCGGAGCGTGTTTGCTGACCACCGGCGGCGAACCGTCTAATCATTTCTTCGGTCGGTGCTTCGCGCCGGTTACGTTGTTTGGAATCCGCCGGTACACACGATTTCCCCGAAAACGTTCCACTTGTAGCGCACCCACGCCACCGGTACCCGTTTGCCCGGTTCGTTTCAAACGCGTACGCCGATTATGCCGCCGCTTCAACGAACGCGGTGGTTTCCGACCCTTTTGTCCGGGCCCGTTTTTTTTCGATTCGGAAAAACGATCGTTTCGCTCGACCTCTTGGTACTTTTTGTCTTTTGTCTCGCGGTAAATTACGGGGCACGGAGTACGTAATTTTATTGCGCGTACATAATGGCGTACAAGATTTTAATCGAGGGCAATCTTACGCGACCCTCGCTGAAAATTCTGCGCGGAAGTCCGTTCGCTTTGTAATCACGAAACGTAATCGGGCGGGTGTCCGTCGACAAATAGCGAAAATTTTACGGAAAAAACGCGAATCGTTTATGGCATGGCGCGTAAAATCGCTAAACGTCCGAGTACGTTTCCGTATTATTTAACGTACAACGTGTTCGGTCCGAGAACAGCCATTACGCATTTGAAAACCGTAAACGAAATTCGAAATCGACTTTCCGGCGTAACCGTCGGGCGTATAAATCCGTTTCACGAATCAATATTGGACAGTAGGAAAAACGTTCGTTTGTTGGCGGTACTGTCGCTGTATAAATTCGTAGTCGAACTAGTTTTTGGCGGTGACACGCGCGACGGGTGCTGGGCAAGTCGCTCGAGTTTTGGTAATTCGATCTGTGATGGTCGCTTTCCTCCGCCAAGCTACCGGTCAAGTTATACATTCGGTATGTTCGTTAAAAATTCTCGGCCAGGTCGTTTTAATTTTTCGTCGTACATTCGATATAGCGTACGCTTCTCGGCGGCGGATATTCTAATCGCGATCGCTGAACACATTTTACATCGCGAAATACGTTGAACCCGAACCGACCAAACACATATTCGTGTAAAATATTCGCCGAACAATTCGTTTAACTTTGTTCTAAACAAACCGTTCTACCGTATTGGCGAATACGACGTGCATTAAGGGCGCGCGCGTAACGAGAAATATTCGTTATTGCGCACGATAATCGTACCGCCGTCTCGCGAAACGAATCGTAACAAAACTGGCGGTACAATCGTCGAGACGAAAACGCTCGTAATACAATTATGATAAATGTTTCCTTATTTCGTTCGAAACCGCCCGTGTTAAATCGAATTTCCAGGACGTCGCTAAAAATCGTTACGACGTTGCCCGGGAGGCGCTCGTATTATGTTTATTTAAAACGTTATTTCGGATCGCCGATATCATCCCGGCCGTTATTAAATTTATCGGCATTTTTCGCGCTCCGTCATTTCCAAAGTTTTTTTTTTCAATCACATTTAGCGTATCGCGGAATCCGTTCCGTAGCAGGGCCACTCGGGCATTTCGCGAAATATATAGTAGTAGTTAATGCAATTTCGAGATAGACGAAGAATAATGATGTCGGCCCGAGGAGGGGGTATAAAAAAACTTTGTTAATCAAAATCGGTGTACTTAAACGCCGTCCATTAGTTGAAGTTAATATCGCCAGTAAATCAAATCGCGGCGCAAAAGCGGCGCGCCGCGACCACATATTTTTGCGCATTATCGTTATTATTTTCGCGACGGTTTTGTAAAGCAAAAGAACGGAAAAACACGCGAAATTAACGATACCCGAGCGTTACAAATTATAGGCCCGCGGCCTTTTTCGAACCGTAAAAGAAACCCCGTATGACCGTATCGGTTTTCAAAATTACGCGTTAAATATTAATTCCGACGAGGTTGAAAGGTTAAGTCGTATAAGAGTGTAGTGAGACCAGCTATGTTGTTGTACGGTTCGGAGTGTTGGAGAAGAAAATAGGGCAGAGTGTAGCCGAGATGAGAATGCTTAGATGGACGAATGGGGCGAGAAGATTGGATAAGAAACGAATATGTAAGAGGAAGCGTAGGAATGGCGTGGATGAAACGGGGGAGAATAGACTTAAATGGTTTGGTCATGAGGAGAGAATATTGAGAAGAAGTGGAAGGAAGAAGGGAAAGACCAAAGAAGAAGTGGGTCGGACGGGATCGAGTGTGATATGAGGTGCGTGCGTGAATGGATGTGGGTGATCGAGTCGAGTGGAGGTTGAGGACCAAGGTGGCCGACCCCAAATAGCTGGTAGAAGAAGGCGAGGGAGAGGAAGACACGTCGAATATTATTGGTACGTTGACGGATCCGAACGCGTAACGTTCTCGACAAATGAAGAAGAAACGCGCGCGCGCGCGCGCGACTAATAGATAAACAACGCACGTACGTATAATTTGTAAAGTTTAAAATACGCCAACGGTCTTTATATTCGCTTCGGTCGTGTGCTACGAATTTAAAACGGTTAGAGGAGAGTTGCCGAAATATGAATTTCAAAGGCCGCGTATTACGCGCCTAAACATATAGGCCGCCGTGCGCGGTACGTACGGCGACGAGAATAAATTCCGAATCGTTTTCGGGGTCGTCGGGGATTCGGGCGAATTTTCGTTCGGGTACGCCCGGAGCTGTACATTACAATACGCGCGCGCTCGCCGTTGATCACGCGTAACGACGACCGCGAATCGATCCGAAGACGACACGATGGGGGCCACCGCCGTTTTTAACGACGTCGTCGTCCTTAATGCCGATCCAATATCGCGTGGCCAACGGATTCGTTTCAGAGGACACCCGGCGCGCCGGTTTCCGTACACTACGCGTACAACGATTCGGAAATACCTCCCCATCGGCGCCGCCTTTCGTTCGCCCCGTATTATATTCGTTGCCGCGACGACGCGAGCTCTCGATATCGACCGACCGCGATGCCTCCGACCGTGTACAAATATTACGTACGTAGCCCGGCGTTTTAATCGAACTCGTAACGATATTAGAACCGTGTAAACTACCCAAGTATATAAATATATATACACGTGTATTATTGTACCCGTACTCCCGATTAAAAGCGAAGACAGACGGCTTTAAATATTGCGTAACGATAAACGTCAAAAACGTTTTCGAAAATCGTAATCGCGGAATATACGAATCAACGTACGCGTATAAATATATAGATATTAATTTTTCGTATCGACCCGATTGTTTTCGAAAACCGAATATGGCGTCCGTTCGAATTTCAAAAACGCTTTCGTTGATGGAGGGCCCCAAATCGAAACTGTTTTTAGATAAACACGCTTCCGTTCAGCGTAATTTTTTTTGTCGTCCCGCCCGTTCACGTCGTCGGTTATCGTATCCCCCCCCTCCGTCGTTTCGTTCTCCTCTTTTACACGTAACGTCATATCCGGCGTGGTTCGTACGTACGAAACAATAGCGTTTCCGAGTTGTAGGCACTTACGGCTATATTCGAAATATACACGTTTGTTTAGTCGTCGGTGTATCTCAATTTACGTTTCGAAAATGTCGAGAGAATTTCATCGCCGTCCGTCTATAATAATACAGCCGGAAAACTTCGTCGACGACGTCCCCCCCGTACGTGACTGTTATTTCGCGCGACCGACCGTTGTTTATCGATTTCGTCGGCAAATCGAATGGCCTTCTAACGAGTCGCCGGTAGTCGAAACGCCGCCCCACTGATCGCGACGGGCCGCGTTTCGGTCGATATTTTGTCGTTTCGTAACTCGCGTCCCCGTATCATCCCCCGTGCGTTGGCGACCGAAAATGAATTCCCGCGAAAACGTCGTTGGTCACGTGTATAAGACACGAAGGGACACGGCGTATTAACGATATACGTCGGGGCGGCGTCGTCGATTGCGCGTCCGCCGTTGGCGGTATTTAGGTCGTATCGTAATAAACGCCGTAAGCGCGCGTCGCTCAACGCATTACGGAAATGGAACTAATAACGATAATAAAAAACCGCGCCGAGTCCGCCGCGCGCTTCGAACCGCAATCGTTTTATAATCGAGCGCGCGAGTGTTAAGTACCCGTGTGTACACACGCGCGGCCTATAAGGAGTACTTAATGTTCGGGGCGCCGACTCGTGTATTATGATAATACACTTGTTAAAGCGAGCGCGGTGGCGGCGTGCGGCTGCTCCCATTGTACGTGTGTCTCTTCCGACCGGAACGCCGTTTACTCGTCTCTCGTTATAAACGTGTCGACTACACGTGTTTATTATATTACGTTTATTATACACACCGCGTACATACAGATACGCTCGTTTACGGGTATAACGCGCGCGTGCGCCGACGGCGACACAGTGTGTGTGTGTGTGTGTGGCGATATATACGTAATATTATATCTTTGGCTCGGACGTAAAAACGGGAGTCCGTTTTTGCCGAAATTCGATACTTTTCGACAGAGCGCTCGTCAAACGTTATTACTACAAGGACCCCGGGCCCGGGTACTTTGGCGCGTTTCTCGACCCGGTACGTCGTTTTCGGACGTGAACAACGCGGAGAAAACCGAACGAGTACGAAGAACGACGAACGGGTCGTTTTACGAACAATCGTCGTACCGTGTACGCGCGTATTCGTCGTCGACACGTCGTAAACCGAATTATATATATGTACACGCGTATATTCGTATCCGAGTCGATTGGCTTCGGGCGATCGATTGAAACGAATATCGGCCGCCGAATATGCACGCGCCCGTTCGGACGAAAATTTGTCCTTCACGGGCGCACTGTCGTTTCAGCGGCCGTCGTGACAAATAACGTTTGCCCGTCAAAACTAACGGGAGAGGGGGGGAAAAAACTAATATCGCCCGGTATTTTACACCGGCGCCGCCCCGAATCGACCTACCCCGCGCTATTTTTAAATATATATATACATAATACGAGACGAATTGATTTCTCCCGTACGAACGCGTCAAATTTGGAGGGGCGGTGACGTTTTTTACGCGACGGTGGTGAATACGCCCGGATAAATTACACCTTCGTCGCGTATAATACACCGCGCGCGAAATATCGTACCGAAATAGTCGCGCGCCAACTACCGGTGGCGTCGGAAGGCTGAACTGTCGGGCGCTTACTTTGTTTCTCGTTTACGCGTAACGTGTACAATTATCCACACGGATATGGCGGGTACGATAAGCCCGTTTGATACACGGGCATTAAGAAATAACGCGCGTCCAACCACGGCGCCCGTACCCGTCCGTCCACGTCCCGCGCCGGCCCTTCGATTCGCCGTCGCGGTGAACAAATCGTGTGACCGAGCCGACGGTTTTTCGACAAACGCGTGAATTTACGCGCGTCCGTTGACGATGTCGTTTCCGCGACGAAAACGGTAAATAAAAAACCCCGTCGGATCTAATCGACGAATATCGTCTTCGATATATATACGCGCGATTTTTCTCTTTCGATCACGCCGCCGTGTTTGGTCGAGTTCGGAAATTATTACGGATACATTTCGGTTTCGTTTAAACGTTCGTCGCGCGCGTGCCGCGTATACGTACGACGATTATGTAAATAACGACGATTCCTAGACGATAATTCCACTGGACACACAGTTTCGTCACATTTCGTTTACACGCGCGCGCGCGGAGTGTCCGCCAATTATTCTAGAAAATCGACGGCAACGGCGAACACCGTTTGTTCAACGAACGTTTGTCGACCGAAAACGGTCCGAATCGCGTTAGGTATCGCCGAACAAAAGTCGGGCACGCAGTTCTCGATACTATCGCGACGACAAGCGAACGAAGCGTAAATAGGTGGCGCGAACAAAAGGCGTTTCGTATAGACGACTTTGTGGATCGACGCGTCTTTAAACGTCGCCTTTTCGCGCGACGCGACGCGTTTATTGTCGCGACGACCGATTTCGTTCGCGCGCCCGTAAGCGAAACTCCAAAAGTAGTACGCGGCGTTCGTGAATAATTGAACGGTCGCGACAACTTATATTATTAGGTACTGTCGCGGTTTACAAGGTTTCGGCGCTCCAAAACACCGATTTATAATGCAACAGTCGTGTCGCACGCTCCCGTCACGTATATCGTATTACACACGTACTACACAAGAGCACTTGGGAAAGGTTAAATAACTCGTGTTTCAAGTTTCGGCCACGATTCGTCCTATAGCGTTTTAGAGATCGACGAGCCTCTCGTCGACAACCGTCGTTTGAATAAATTGATTCGTCGTGTACATATAGAACGTACGAAAACGACGAAATACCAGACCGCTGTTCGCGCGCGCGTAATAACGTGAAAATCCGTAGACGTTTGTATTTTATGTTCCGAACGAAGCTAGGGACAACGCGCTGGTTGCCTAAAATCGCCGACCCAATTTCGGGGAGACGTTCGCGATATTCGACGGTCTAGGGTCTACGGTGATAGTCGGGAGCTCCCATTTTCGGGGCGGATTAAAAATAAACGGGGCCGACGGCGAACTTTGCCGATTACGGAACGCGACGGATCTCCCGGATTTATGAAGAAGAGAGGTCTTTGACAGTTTCCACTGTACACACGCGGACAAAGCCGGCGACTTTGACTCGTCGAATTCTCTCGATCGGCCGTTTTTGTATTCCGTTATCATCTCGTCTCGTGCCCGTCGCGCGATTACCGTTACGCCGTCTGATTTCGTTTGATGTCTGAACGGCGTGTACGCCCGTCGATTTAAATTAACAAACTTTTACTCGAGCGAGGGACGAAATGAACTTTCGGGTGGAAAAACGGGCGGTTTTTGTCGCGCCGGTGTCTTCCCGACAAACGCCCGCGCTTCTCCAATGTGTTTATATATATATACGTAAGTTATTACAACGTTGGCGCCGATTCGCGACGGTTCTTCTCCCGGGTATTCCGCGTCCCGTGGTTTCGCGTCGTGCCTATATTGCGTAACGATATCCGTAGCTATCGTCGTTCTAATAATTAAATGTCCCGGCTATATATCGACGTGATTTCGTATTGTGTATTTTACGATTACATTTCAATAAACCATAGACCGGCGCTTTTCGGAATACCGACACGGATAACAAAATTATATCTAAACGAAATTACGTTTGTACCGTGGGAGAGTATAGACTAAAATATAAAACGCGCGCCGAAATAGAGGCCGTTTGTGTACGGTTCAATCTAAGTAGAAATATTATGGACGAGTACAATCGAAACAACCGCCAAAAGTGGACATAAGGAAACGTAACACGAACACTCCGCTATAAAATACGCCGGCCTAGGCGCCTCCTCTCAGAGCGCGCCCGCGCGCACGTCCACGAGTCACCCATCATGTAGCAGAGAAGTCGGTACTCCGAGGACCGAGAGCTGTTCTTTTCGCCGAGATTTTCGGCGTATCCGTTCGTTTTCAATTGTCGGCGAATCCGCGCCCACCCACTTGCTCACCGTCCCGACCAATTTTCGTTTACGGTAGCGTTTTCTTTCGTCCATATATTTCCAAAGACAAATCGACACGATCGGCGGCGAGCTAAGCGATTCGTTATTTTCATTAACAATATTCCTCAATAATAACTTACGATCCCGAACGTATTTACGTAATAAATCGTTAAAGTAAATACTCACTTTCGTACCTCCTTTCTAAACATAATATCCTCTTCCCAAAACCATTCTGTTTTCGAGTTATTACACAATAAATATATACATATACGTATGTATGCGCACGCGGTGGTAATTAACTCCCGGGCGAATAAACGAAAAACGATTTGGGACGTAACGTTTGGAACGGTTAGGAAGATCAGCGCGACGATATTGCGGAAACACGGGCGAAAAACCGAAAACGAAGAGAAAAAAACGTATTTCGTGCACGATGACGATAAGCGGAAACCGAACGCGACCGGTCGTCCCGCACGGGCCAATAATATATGTGCCGGTCGGGTGTTTAGCGGTGCCGCGCGTGGAAAACGAGCGAACGGACGTAAACACGTACGATAAAACGCGCGTTTCGGGCGCGGGAAACGTTCCTCGGGCGACGACGAATCTGTTGGCCGGCAACAATACTGACCGTCGTTTGCGAGTGTTACCCCTCCCCGGGAAACGGTTACCTTATCGACGGTTACCACCACGTTATACAATAACGATATTATAATCGTTACGATAAAATACGACCAACCCGCGCGCAGCCGGCTTACCAACCCCGAAGATCTTTGTCCGTATGTTCCGCGACCTAAAATCGTCGTACGAAAATCGCGGCCGAATATTTCGTCGGGAAAATAATACCCGCGCGTTTGTCGCCGCAACACCGGCCGACTATACAATCTAAACGCCGTCGTTGGTCATAAAACCGTCGATTATTACGATAAACAATTTTTTAATGACGTCGTCCAGTCGGCTAGCGTGTCTACTATACGTATCGAAAATTACGTCGCCCGATGCCGAAACGGAGTAATTCGTGGTATTTGAACCGGAATAGTTTTGGGTGATTCGAAAAAGAAAATTCCGACATTTTTCCTGGCACGTCGAACATTGTCCGATTAATAACGCCTTCATTCAGGATTGACTCAGAAACGAGGCGCGTGTAACGATTTTTTCGTATTATTATTGAGGAAAATCGGAATCTGGTGTTTCGCGGAGGGGGGGGACTAGAACAAAAAAAACACGATTTAAAAACGATCCGATTATTGGCGCGATATTACGGAGACGAGTATAGTATTAAAAGACCGTCGTAACTGAATTTGATTTCACTTCGGCGTGTAAACCCCCCCCCCGTTAACCCCCGGGGGGTAGATTTGCTTTTAAACGGACGAATAAAATCACGCGCGGTCGTTTTTCGTTTTAACGTACCCGGCGGCGCGCGGCATCGCTCGGACCGTGGGGAGGGGGAGATACTTTCGTCGGACGACGTTCTCCCCCCCCTCGACCGGTACACGCGACCATTTCCCATTCGTCCAATAACGCGCTCGCCGCCGACGAGTTTCGGCCGCGTCGTTTCCGCCGACGGCGTGTTATTATTGTTTTATATTATTTGTCGGGCGGTTTACTACGCGACCCGCGGCTACAATTTCGATTCGGTTTCCGAATATTGCCACTCTCGACGCGTCCGGCAAACAACGGGGCCCGGCGTTGTATGTCGTCTGTAACGCGACGTGGTTCGAGAAAATAATACTTTTGGTCGTCGTCGGCGGTGTATGTGTTTAAATACTTTTATTTTCGTCGTTCCGAAGGCGTTCAATTCCCGTGTTGTTGTCGTCGTTGTTATTATTGTAACGCGGCGCGCTAACGAACGATTCGTATAGAACAACAGCGAAACCAGCGGCGTCGTACCGGGTCCGTTTGGACGGGGGAGACGGCGAATAAGAAAATGGAACGGACCGGAGCTGAGAGAACGATTCGGTGAACTGACGTAGGGTATGACGAGTACGTAACGGGCGGGGTAAGAAGGTGGTAGGTGCGTTGTGGATAAGACGAGGGGGACAAATTGGCCCGGGATGAAGTTTGGTCGCGTTACGAGGAGAGTGGAAAAGCTGTCCCGAGTGGCGGCGACGGGAATGGGAGATCGTGGAGACGCAGGTGGGTATGAACGGATGGCAGGGAGTGGGTACAAATTGACGCGAGTGAATCCCATATAGCCGGTGAAAGGGATGATCGAAATCATCTATGGAGGCTTAGGGCGAGGATGGCCAACGCCCGCCCCTACTCACCGGCCCACAGATATGTGCGCGAAAAGACGGCTGGTGGTGGTGGTGGTGGGGGGAAGAATACCAACGAACGGATAATTAGGTAATATTCGACGGGTAATCCGATTGAAGGGTTCGCACCACGCGGATAACGTGTTCGAATCAACGGCGCGTTGCGCACGGATAGAGTTGGTTATCGTTCTAATTACCTGCCCGCGGCGCGTAACGTTTACGGTAATATAAATTTGTCCCGTTCGTCCCGTCGTGTTTCTCGCCCAATATTTCGGTCCCGTTTTCGGGTGCCGGTACAATCGGTGAACGGATCAATGGAAACTACGAGTTTACCGTGACGGTGGTGGCCAAGGGGGACGCGTACAATATAATAACGACGACGAATCGTACGGCTTTCCATTATACATACTTAGAAGACGATCGTTCGACCCTCAGGTTGAGTGATTGCCCGCGTCTACTATTCGGACGAAATATTCGAAACGTCGGAACCCTCGGAATGAATCCGAACAGTGGCGTACTTAGACCTGAATTTCGGGGGCGGGGAGGGGTTAATTTTTAAATAAATAAATCGGACGACCAACAAGACACGTTATAAACTTTAATAGGCTATTCGTTTTTATCGAACGCGTTACATTATAGCGTGTATTGAAATTTAAAAATATTTTTGTTTTTCGTTAAAATCGACCGAAAATATACGTCTCGTAAAAAATTTATTTTTCTTAAAAATTATCGTAGGGGTTTATCCCCTCCCCACACTTCGAAGGAAGCCACTGAATCCGAACGCGCGCGCATGTCATCGAACGTTAATTATGCGTCGCGACGGCGGCGGCGTTAACGAAATAAATCGAGAAACTTCGTCGGGTCGCGTAACGACCGATTCACGCGCCGGATAATAGTTCCCGCGCACGGTCCGTAACGAATTTTACGATCGCCGGCGCCTGTCTGTACGGTTCACGCGGCTCGTGAACTCTCCAGTCCATCAAAACGTTGTCCAAACGTTTTTTTCGGTTCGTTCGGTCCGTACCACCACCCGTTCTTTAAATACGTCCGACTCTGAACGGCGCGTGTTGTCACGTATAAATAGAATTGCGTATGTACAACGCCTCGTTGTGCCGCCGGATGAATAGCGTTTTCGAAGAGCGGTCGCGGACACGGCCGGATAATCCGTGAACGGAAATATTTAATAATAGCTCTTGTTGCCGTTAGAAAACTCGGACGCTCGTCGTATATCGTTACGACTATTGGCGCGCGCGTGCGTATTGTATTGGAGGACGAAACGGTTGTTTTTGAAAAATTGCGAAACTTCGTTAGTAATTTTGGAAACGCGCGACCTGACGAAAAAAACGGTATTAGCGCGTCCCGATCGATTTCGACGGAGCGAAAGCGAACCGGCGAAGAATATACGGTATTTTAATAAGTTAAATAGGATCGACGAAAAACGCGCGCCGTAATATATAAAAGTCGTGATTACGCTCCCGGGACGCGGGAACGATATAAACGTATAAACCGTACACGAGGAATTCGCGCGTATATTTTTCGCGAACGTGTATTTATTTTTTTTTTAATCGTATTTAGCCGTTACCTCCCCCCACCACACACACACAACTCACATACGTTCTCTCTCTAGCGTATATCACTCGTTAACAAACCGACCTCGGCTTTTTCGTTTTCGTCGACGTGCCGAAGAAGATTACGGACGTAAACTGCCTTGCGCGCGCTTCGTACAAAATAATAATACGTTTTATACGACGACCTGGTACAGAGCTCGGGTTGTATACGTAAATGATTTTTTTTTTCGGCAATATCGCGACAGTATAGCGCCATTTTTATTACGTTGCGCGTGCGTGCGAGAGTGGTGGCGATCGACGACGTCTTCCCCCGTGTGGTGGTGGCGGGGCGTACACGAGCAGCCGGGTTTACGTCGAATTCCATTATGGACAAAGAGCGGGAAAAATCAGAAAACTATATTCGGGCGACAATGAGACGATATACGTACAACACACCCGTCGTATTGTCGTTGTTGTTGTTGTTGCTGATGCGGGGCCGACGACAATGCCTTACGCGCGCGCCTCGCGCACAGGTGTGTTTTCGTTGGTCGACGTTCTCATCTGCCGCCGTTTCTGGGTATTATTTATATACGCTATGCGGGAGGGGTAAGTACGCGCACCCGGCGTGGAGACGGAGAATAGGAGACGGACGGGCGCGTGGGACATCTCTATACCGCGTGTATTTCTTCCCCCTCTCTTGCCCGTCACGACGGCCGAAATATTTTTTTTCGCCGCGCTAAACGTAAACGACGCGGAAAGCAAAATATTTGCCCACGCGGTCGTACACAACAATAAACCGTCACCTTCGACCGATAGTGTCATCGATCCACGCGCGTATACTCTGCGGCCGTGGACCGGAAGGCGTGTCCCCGTCGCGCCGTTTTCGTTTCCGAAACGCGCCCGAACTTCCGAAATACCCCACCCCCTACACACACTTAGATCCAAGTACGTCAAACGCGATATTATCGCCGCACGCTCATTTTTGTATATAAAATTCGTCCGTCTACGACGATCGTAATCCCGTTCGCTTTGTCGACGTTTACATGGCGAAGGCCCGAGCTCGTATAACACGTTCAATACCGATTGGCCGTTTTTGTTTACGGCGTTCGATTCGTCCCGTCGAGACGTTCCCATCACGGACGCACGGGTCCACGACGACGAGAACGCGTCGAAAAATTCGAAAAACGTTTTCGGTTCGGTATTTTCGAAAAAGCGTTCTCAAAGATCCGAAATCCAAGTACGCCGAACGCGATATGACCGTCATTTATTTCGGTGTAAAATTCGTTCGTATATTCGAGGCCACCCGTCGATCGTCGACGATCACAGAGTCGCGCGTACGCTACTACGCTCGAACGCGTTTCCGTACTCTGGCGTTCGTTCCGTTTTTCGTAGTCGAATTCATCGCTTATACAAACGGCGCGGAAAAACCGCGGTACGTACTTGTCATGATTTGACGAACCACCCGCGGTCGTTTTGTTATTCGAATATGATCGTTCCGTCGTATTATTTAACGGCGGATCGCCAATACGCGTCGCGGTATATGAACCGCTCTATGAACCGACCACGATCCGCCGTACACGCGACGACGTTCGATTCGCCTGAATGTTGTTTAGCACGAATCGCTAATTATTCGGGTCCGATTGCGCGCGACCTGTTTAACGCGAATAAAACGGATTTTACAACCACCCGGTATGTCTGTCGGTCGACGGTTGGGGGAGGGGGTATCATTCGCGCTGACGTCGTTTTACGGAAATATATAACGATAACGGCGAACAACGAAACCGCTATCAGTGTCCCTCAATTCTCACCCGCATTAACTCCGATACGGCGGGGCAACGTTCGCGTTCTTGACATTGGCCGACTCCCCCGAATTTCCGCTCGAAACGAACTCCTCCGTACTATATATTCGAGCCCGTCGTCCCTGGGTTCGTTCGAAGGGCGCGCGAAACGTCTCGACACTGTCGTCGTCGGCCATGTTCGTAACCGACACGTATTTCCCGTGTTTGGAGTGGCGAACCCCAATACCCCGGCGCACCTTCTATTAGCGCTTAGCACTATTCAAGGCGCGCCGTGGCACATGACCGCGAAGGCCATGGGTCGTCATAGGGACCACCAGCACCGAATGTTAATCGTACCCTCTTTTTGGAACGGGACGGCGGATGTCGTTTGGCACCCGGTCCACCGGTTGATTCGCTCCACTATCTTGCACCTGTCCCGCGACCGCCACGTTGCGGCCAAAGCAGCCAAAAATGGGGCACAGTGCGCCGGGCCAGACCGAACCGGCTCGACTATATGGTTCCCAGTACCCATCGGCCATCCGGTGACCAGACCGGCGTCCCGTGGGGCTCCCCACTCCCGTGGCACCGACTATGTTTATAAATGGTCGATATCGGTGGATCAACCCGGGTGGCTAACCTCCCGGAATTCTGGCCGCCACGCCGTCATCGTGCCATATCGTGCCCAATCCTTTTAACGCCATGTCCAAGTTCCGTTAATAATCCAAAATCTCTGGGTAGACTATTTTTCCCTAGTCCTTTTCCCTTATCGGGGACTTGTTTATAAAACAGGTTGCGCTTTTAATCGGTTCTGTCGGCTTTCACACTAGTCTCGTATCGGGTAGCAATTACCACCATCTTTCGTAACCCATCGGTCCCTTTCTAGGCCATTTTTGATTGGCCCGTGTTGTTTTAGCAACCATCATTCAGGTCCTTTGCCCATGAATGGGCTCTTTTCCACTAGTAAATAGTCCCTTGACCACTGGACATCCGTCACGCGCAGAAAGGCGGTCAGAGATCAACGGGCCTCGCTAAGAAATTGAGGACCCCGGACAGTTAGACTGCCGGTGTGGCTCATCTCTACTATGAGCCCCACCCCAAAGGGCGCCTCCGTACCATTTCACTAAACGCAAAAACCGCGAAACACCGAAAAAACTCCGAGCCTCCATCCCGCGCGGCAGAAAGCCAATGGTCGTCCGACCATTTCATCATGATCCATAAGCGCTTTAATACAATTGCCTTTGTCCATTTAAATGGACTCTAGGTCTTCGGTCCATGTTCGTAATCTTCAGATTCCATAGCCGGCCAATTAGGGCACTTATTCAGGAGATTTTCGAAGAGATCTCCGATCAAGCTCCCCCACCTTGACAAGTTGAGCCCTCTGGGGGGGGGGATGGTGTAGGACATGACGGACAGTAGGAAACGCCAAAAAGCGAAAGGGACGCGTAGAAGAAAGATAATTTTCGGGTTTTTAAAGATTCGTTTTGGCGGAAAATCGCCGTTCGAACGGCGCGACGCGAGTATTGTACTGGCGACGATACGCCGAGGGAGCGTGGGGCGGGCTAAGTGTTCTCCCGGAATACTAAAATTAGCCCCGCGAACGCGTCGCGGCGAGTGTTTCGCTGCCGCGGCCAAAGTCGGCGATAACTTTGCCCGGCGACGACTTTACGACGTCTATATAATAATAATATGTCATTACGGGGCCGCGAATAGTCGGCCTCGACTAGTTTACCCGTCCGATTCCGGCGGGATTAGCGCGACCAATTACTTTATATCGAATCTACCACCCGACCGAGAGAACTCGTCTAATTGGATTCGCCTTCGATTACGCGCCGGAATATCAATTCAATAAAATACCAAATTATCAAATTTGGCGACGACCACCGGGGCGGCCGGCCGGCTCGTTACGCGGTCGTTTCGACGGGATTAAAAAAAAAAATAATAAGAACACGGGCGTTCGCGTAAATCCGGCAAAGTGGTCGGGGCGCGCTAACGACGGACGATATGCCGCGCGAACATTGCGCGGATCGCGCCCGAAAAAACGTTATTATTTCCGCTAGGAAATTACCGTCGTTACACGGTAACTGAGTATTTGTTGGAGACAAGTACCGTTCGGATTCCGAGTGACCGCGGCGTTAGATGGGAAATCGGTGGAACGCGAGCGTAAGTAGTACACGCCGAATGTGTTGTGGACGACCGTCAAGTATCACCGCCGTGTCTGTCCGTTCCCGTTCTTGCGGCAGACCCGTAAGAAGATGGTCGCAACATTCCGTTCGAATACGGGGACGATGAACGAAACAGACCGAAAGCGTTTACATTATTCGTACGCCGCGCGCTCGCGTTTTAGTACCACTGACGAGGTTAGATTAGGTTAGGTTTTGACGACGGGGCGAAGAGCGTTGCCCAGTAATCGTAAACCGTACACGGCGCCGAACGTTTACTGGACAGGGTCGTTCGTTGGCCGGGTCCGGTTAGATAATACGAGAACGTACCGGGATCGGGTGGGCGCGTGTACGCGCGCGGCTGCATATATGGTACGGATTCGTCGGCCAACCGGGACCGGGGGCGAGTGGACGACGACGAACTTTTAGGGACGACAATTGGCGGCCCATAAAGAACCGTGGCGCGACCGTGGGAGTTGCGCGGGGAATCGGGACCGGCGAAATAAGAGGGGGAACACGTAAATTAGATTTATCGGGAGCGAAGTTGCGCGCGAGCTCCACAAGAAGAGTTCAATCCGTCGTCCGCCAGACGTTTTTCATAAACTTTCCACCCTTTTCGAAGCCGCCGCCGCCGCCGTTGTCCAATAAAAGTTATTCTTTTTAAAAGTATCCTTCGGAAACGCACTCACGGGCGAACGTAGTAATAGCGGTCGCTAACGAGACGAAACCGACATTTTTCCCTACAAAGAACTTGGCTTTTGATTCTCGAGACGGTACGGCCATCGTGTATGTATATATATATATACGTACGGTAGAGGATCTTGTTAATCCGAACGGGATTGTGGAAAAAAGGTCGTTCTACGACTTTTTAAACCTCCGCCTCCGCCCCGATATTCTCGCTATTAAAAATTCGAAAATTAATCTTTTCGTCTACGATTGAAATGACACGACGGATACGTACAATTACGCGGGGCCATTTCAAATTATTATACATCGAACGCGCGACGATCGCTATGACGCACGGCTGACGAACTGTAATCCGCGTATCCGAACGTCTCGATTATTTTAATTATAATTATCTCGAACACAGTGGACCGGAGATTATTTTCGAGCCCGTCCGGATTATCGCGTCTTTCGGATTAACCAGACCACTCCCCCGACTGTGTTTACACACACACACACACATATTCGTCTTTCGTCGGCGCGCCCGCCGTTCGGCCGATTATTATTTACGGGCGTGTAAAACTCGCCGTCTCGCCGCCGAAAGGTAATAACGAAAATCGTACCAGAATTCCGGGCCACTTTTCCCTCTCGGTTAGTGTCCAACGGCCGTTTGAAAACACCCATTCCACGCCGGTCGATCGTTATCGAAATACGCGCGAATAATATATACACGTTTTCGTTTTTTTATAACGCCTCGTTAAAAACGGATCCGTTCGTTTCGTCGCGTTACACACCCGTACACATACACACCAACGGGTTTTCGAGACAATCGACACGAGACGCCCGATAATCATCTCGCCGTCGTCGGTCGTACCCGTTTATATATATATACGTACGATCGCCGGGAAAATCCCCTCGAGTATACGTTTTAATTAAACGAAACGATATTAGCGTACACGGACAGCGGCGTAGTTCTTTCGAAAAACCCGTCCACGAATTCGTCTTCCGTACCGAATACAAGAATTATTTAGCGTCGTTCCGTCGGGATGTACCGCCGAGATAGGCCGCCGCCGCCGCCGCACGTGTTACAATAATATAACGATCGAAATTCCGCGCGTACGTTAATACGGTACGTTCGTTTATTCGTATCCAGTGGGGCAATTTATTCGGGAAAATTTACGACCTAACCGTACACCACCGTCGAGTGTCATTGGTTACACGGTAACGTACACGAATTGTCTCTCGGCCGTTTTCGCGCCCGTACCGTTTACCAGATCGGCCGACCACGGTTTTTTTCCACCCAAATCGTCGTCCGTTCCGATCGTTTCGACCGACTTTTCCCGGGCCCGGTGATTTCGTGTTCGTTGTCGTACAAGCCCGGCCGATCGACGGGGGTCGGTGGGCGTGGACGCCATTAAAACGCCGTCATTACCGGCCACCACCGTCGTCGGCTATATTACCGCGCCCGTTACCATACGGGTCACCGTTGTACGTTTTCGACTACCGAACATTTCCGATACATCCGTGGCGTTCTAAGCGAGTCCGTTCCTCGCCGCCCAAGTTGTCCGGATACCGCGATGGTAACAGTAATTGTTCTCTCTCTCCAAAAAAACTGTCGGTAAAAGTGAAAACAAAGGGTTCGCGACGTCGGTGGAGTACTCGTAGGGCCGTTCCGATTAAACGTGAGACGGACTTAACACGAAACGACGGGCGACGGGCGTGAAAGGACGAAATTTCCGGTCGGCCCGAGACCGATCAGAGTTATTATCGTAACTTTCTACTATTCCGCGTTCTTATTATTTCGACGTCGACCCGGCGAGGGAACGTTTCGGTCATCATCCGGGGCCACACGCGCGTCTGCTCTACGCCGCGGCACGTACGACGAGTGCTGCACCCCCCCAACCCAAACAACTCGCGCGTAATCCGAGTTAAAACGGCGAAAATGAGGCGACGCGCGACCTAACCACGACCTAACGATCCCATCAACCCGGCCCGTGAATCGAACCGAATTAAAAGAAAACCCGTTTTTATACGTACCCGTTTACGAGAAAGAACACAATACGGGTGCTACGTGTTTTCGTACGCGACCTGACGGATTACGCGCCATTATCGGCGTGTACGACAATATTTATAATGAACGCGCGCGACCACAGAACCGCCGCCGTATTATATATATATATATATATATTCGGGAAAGAATATCGCGTCTTCGAATAATATTCGTTCTTATAAAGGGAAGCGGACATTTTTTTCACCACGCGGTCGACGATAAATTAGTCGCGCCGGCCTTTATTGAAAGCCGACGTCACGCGAACGCCGCACGTACAACGCGCCCGGGCGCGCGCGCAACAATGCGTACCTGCTCCCCCCCCACCGCCGACTGTAAATTAACTGGCCGGTGGTATATCGCGCGCGGGTAATTTAAAAATTAAAGGGTGTTTTTTTATTATTATTTTTTTTTTGTTACGAACGCGCGCGTTAACGACGACTGTTGTACCGGCCAGACTCTCGATAGGTTATTATTACGTATGTTCGCCTCCGTCCCACGGTCCTCGTCGTCCGTCCGGGCCGCGCCGTTCGTTTTAAATAAATAAATTTCGAAAATTGTTCCCCGAGCCGGCGGTTTTTATATCGACCTCGAACGCGGCGGAAGGGCCTGATAATGTGGTTTTCCAACACCCGCGAGCGTGACTGCATACGATTTATGCGCGCACGGTCATAAAAAAAAAAAATACCCCGCCAGTTATATATATATATACATATGTAAATGGCGGGAAAATATAAATATTTAACAAGGGTACTTAAAACACGGCTCGCTGACGGTCGTCGGCGGGCCCGGTCGGTGTAAGACGACGAACGTTTACAATAACGTTATTACGTCGTGTTTATCGCGTAAATGTCGCTGTAAACGGCGCCGAATTAACCGGCGAACGAAAAACCGCGGAACGCCCGACGACCATATGTACCCGCGCGTCGTCAACGATCGTACCGGTAGGCGTATAATTTTACGTAGGTTACGGAAGCCGTCGTCGTTTTTTTTTTTTGTTTTTTTAACGCGGTATCGGCGGTATACACTCACTCCGAAAGCGGGCTGCTTCGGACCAGTGAGTCGGCGTCGTTTATTCGAAAACGATATTTACAAAAACGGTCATCCTTAATGAGAAGGGCGAGCGACGTGAGCTATCCACACGTTGTTTTACCTCCCCCCCATACACACTACGTACATCCGATCTAATTTACAATAATTCTTAAAAACAAACTACCACTTCTTACGAACAACTATCACTCGAATGATGACACAATCCCTTGCCACGGAGGGCAGCCATTCTTCCATTAGATCGCTTAAGTTAACACACGAGTGGAATCCCCTGAGATGGTACCGCTTACGTCGTCTTTAACAAAAAAAAAAAAAAAATTTAAAAGAATATAAAACGATTCTTCTACACCGATTTAGCGGTCTAATCGCCGCAACCTCTTCCTCTTACGGCCCAACCGATTCGACGGAACGAGAGAACGAAAACCGCGTGGGCGGATCGTCCAAAGTCCGTGTAACGCGTGTACGTCCGAATAGGCTGTACGATTAAATGCCAAACCGGCTCCATTCGCCCTCCCGCCACCCCCCCAAAACAAAACGTTCGCGCGTTATTTCGTTTCCTCGTAAAAAAAATACCGTACGTACACGAGTAGCGCGTTCTTTTACGGGCCCGGTAGTTTATTGGTAAACGTACCTGTATTTTTTTTTTTAACGCGTTATCGGCAATACCCTCACTGGCCCGGAATGCCTGAAGGCAGTACTTCGGACCAGTGAGTCGCCGTCGTTTATAAAATACAAAATGTTTACGAATTCGGATTTTACAAACCGATCGTCCTTAATGCGAACGGGCGAGTGACGCGAGCTATCCCCGCCATGTTTTACCTCGCCCCCCACGTACAACAAATGTAATAAACAATAGTCCCTCAAAAACGAACACTTTTTATAAGAATGGTGCGCGGTGACGGGACAATCCCCTACCACAGGGTAGCCATTTACATGTTCCGTTACGAAAAATAAAAAGTATATAAAACAATCTGTTCGTCCCCGATTTAGCGGCCCAGCCGCTGCCAAGACGGCGCGACGGAGTTGTCACGCCAAATAGCCCGTCGGTAAACGTAGCTCGGACGAACGGTTATCGGAATCGGACCGTGGGGAACGTTCGGTATTGGAGCGACCGCGACTATTATTATTACGGGTTACGGTATAGCGCGTAGATTTTCCAACGAAAGTGTCGTTCCCCCCGGCTGTTGATAATTTTGTGTAGAAGAGCCGCGGCGCCGACGAACGGGACGGACCGTTATTTGATCGTCGGCAATTACGACGAACGAATACGTAAACGACACGACGGCGATCGGCGACGACCGTCGAAAACGGCGGCAACCGTAATGGAAAGCGCGTGCGGCGGTGGTTGCTACGACCACCGGCTAACCACTACCTAACCGACGGGGCCGTGGACGAGCGATGTTTTCGGACCGGGCGTGATACGTACGAGATGATGATATCGGGCGACCCGTACGTTATATCGCGTCTAGGTAAACGACCGCGCGAGGGGGGTTTCCGAAAATGTTTTTCGTTACGCGAACGTGTCGACCGACCGTTCGAAATTGGGGGGAAAAACGGCGAACACCGCGTCAGCGTTGTTTTTTTTTAAACGGGTCGCGTTTAAATTTATTCGCCATTTTTTTCGAAACGTTTCACTTTTCGCGAACGACTAACAACGGCAATCTATTACGTCGCGTTTCGTTAATAAGCGCCCGTTATTGCGTTCCGTCGCGACGTTATAACGAATAGTAACGGTTCATTTATTACCGTAAAACGATATTATATTTACAAAAGGCGATTCGTAAACAATACGCGTTTAATATAGCGCGTAATGTACTGCGGATATTATTCGTCGCCGCCCCGAACGCGCGCGTTTCAATTACGACGGCTTCTTCTTCTTCTTCCGTTCGTACGTTTCGCGCCAATCGAATGAGAAATACGGCGCGAAACAAATCGAACGGTACCGCCTGGTTATCGTATAAACCGCGTGTGTAGGATACGTTTGGAAACTATTCGACATTTTATCGAGAAATATGAAATGGATCTGTCGGACTAACGAAACGAAAAACGACCGGTCGTACGATCGCAATAACGGTTATCATCGGGGCACCGTTTTTTCAAAAAACAACCCCCCCTTCCTGAAAACGTAATTACGTCCGTTAGTGAACGCTTTTCCTTACTTAACGTACGTAAACGAATAACTTGGTTTTACCTTCGGGTGTCGACAAAAAACGGCCTCGCGCCAACCGTATGACGAACGTATGACCAAGGTCGGCGTTTTTACGTTACCACGGTCCCGGTATATTATTTCGCGGATACCGCCTTGGCGGCGCCCAAAACGCTCATACGCGCCCGTTCTCCGGGAAATTCGTCGGAACGTTCGTCTAATTGAACGTCGTCGTCCCGTGTTTACACCGTCGACGCCACGGTTTCACAAAGCTCGAGCCGATCGAGTGTTTTTCCGGTTTCCCGTAAACGTTACGCGCGTCGCCTAACCCGTAGGAGCCGAGTGTGCCGGCCGTGTATACGTAGCGGTTACCGTTTTAAACGCGAAACGCGGTTACTACGTCCGAACGTAAATAATCGGATTAAGGTAGTAATTAAAACTACGTACGGAGTTGCGCGGTCGTGACAGCCAAATCGAATTCACTCGTGTCAGTGGCGCGTAATGGCCGATGGAATTCTCGGGGTGTGGGGGAGGCGAACATTTAAGACACATACGGACCTGTATGATATCATCGACAACGATATCTCTAAGCGCTATTATTTCCGGGTGGCGGGGGAGAAACCGATTAGACGGTACGAAACGAACGGCGGCGTATTTAGAAAACTTTCGTTTTTGGTTTTTTTGGGGGGGAGGGGAGGGTGTCGTAATAACGAAACGCCGATAATATCGCGCGCCGGTTTCTTCGGATTTTTTTCGTTTCGTACGACGAGTAATCGTAACGAAATCGAAGAAATACGTACAGTGTTGTCGTCTTCGTTGTCATTTACGAAATAAACCGACCACCGCGCCTATTTATCGGCGCGTTCAAAATTTAAGATCTTCATACTCCCAAACAGCACCTCCCTCTTTGCCCCTTATAAATACGCCACTAGTCGGAATATACGCGAATTACCTAATGACAGGTGGAACGATAATTATTATTCGTGAAACGACGCCGTTCGCGAACACGACACTCGTTTTGTTTTATTTAGGTCACGAGCGCGGATTCTGGTAAGTTACTTAGTTTACGACGCTGATCGTCGTACTAATATATATATATATACATACGCGTGTACAAAACCGACGGATAGACGGGAAATAGGTTTTTCGAAAGTTCGGAATTACAGGTTCGGCCAAACCGCTCGTAAACGTAATACGTTTCTGAAATTAAATTTCGTTCGCCGCCGTAGTTTTTGGACCGCGACGGCAGCAACCACGGGCCGATGTGCTACGCGATCACGTCCGATGAAACTAACCGCGTCGATAGGATCTCTCTATATACATATAAACACGAGTTGAATAAATTTCGAAATTCCGCGCGAGTACGACGGCGAACGTCCGTACCAATAAAATGTCCCGAAGGGTTTCGGATCCTTAAGGCCGCCGGTATTCGTTCTTAACGTTTTGGGTACGCGGACATCGAGCCGTCGTAACCACTGGCTAGAGAGCATTCCTCCTCGGCCGGATCGCGGATTCGTGTGCCGAGTTCGTTTCGCCGGTCCCGCGATCGGATTTGGGCCGCCGGAATCCCTGTCAAGCGGTTTCGTCGGGACCGAACAGCGTTCTCGATGGTATTCGACCCGACGCGATTTTTCGCCGTCACCCGGCGGCGTCGGTACAAACGTCGGGCGTTTCGTCACTTTTTCTCCAACGAACACGTTTCACACACGCGGCGGTTTCCATAGACGTGCCGACGTGTTTACATTCCCGCATTAATACGGGCCACTATCGAATATGATTTATGGCGGATACGGTTTGTCTGGTGTGTGCGTGTATGCCGGTGCGATAATAACAATATTGGACGGACGTTATATAAAAAAAAAAAATTATAATGGGCCGTATATTATTCGGCGATTTTGGGGGCCTTACGCCGTTTCCTCTTGTACGTGTAAAACCGCCGGATAGCGGCGGCGAGATTAAAGAAACGGCGTTGGTTACAATAATACGCGTTTCGTCGTATTCATAGACAGCGCGGCGTTTCTCGAAAACGAACAAATACCCTCCGGTACGCCGTTTCCGGTTGACGGGCACTACGCACGGTCCGTGCGCTAGACGCGTTGTTTTAGACGACAAATCCTGTAGTTCGCCGCCCCGAGTCGTACGACTTTACCGGTCGGGGAGACAAACGTTATAATAAACGGACGGCCGGGCGCTACTCGTCCGGGGAGAACGTTGAACGGAAATTATCGCACGTACAAGTCGGCGGGAACGTTTTAAACCGTTTGGACGAAAATATTCCGAATTCGTAATACCGTTCGTCGTCGGTTCCGTGCGTATCCGGTAAGCGACATATTTTTGTTCCGTCCGTGCGAAATAGTAACGCGCGACCAAATAATTACCATTTATACCCTGTACGAAAAAAACCGGTATCCTCTATTCGGCCGTACCATTTTCAAGTGAACGCGCCGGGCCAAAATTTGCCGGCGGCATCAACGGAGGTTTGGCGCTCCGCGTAAAAATAATAGCCGCCGCGCGCGTCTACGATATCGACCGGGGTGGGTGCTTCGCTTCGGACGCGCGGTACGTTCTTATTCCCGAAAACGGTGCGTTTCGGTTATTAGTCTATTGTCGGGCGGTTCGTTAGTTTTTATACCGGTTCGATTGGTTTCTCGGCCGAAATATCATTTTATCGCCACACACACACAGCGTGGTATCACGTTGAAGATTACGAGACGATCGTATTTTTTCTCGCGCCATGGAGGAACCGTATTCAACGTTTTCGGAACGTGCCCTTCTAATAAAAACGTGAAAAATAATACTTTGACGGACCCGCCCGCTATATTATTATTATTATACGGGCCCTTCGTTTTATTATACAATCGCCGCGTCATCCGATACGAGAGGGAAATACGTATTGTCCGCCGGACGAGTTATATTTTCACGAAAGATAAAAATAAAACGCTAAGCGAAAACGAACAAATAATATATTAATACCGTCCGTAATCGTAAACTGGCGACAGGGCGCGTTTAATGTCCTTCTGTTTTTCGGTCGTGTCGTTTTTTTTTTCTTTTACGAGATACCGTAGTAGTATATCGTAAAAAGTGCGGGTAATTTACGTCTTTTTTTTTGGGGGAGGGGGGCGACTGCGGAGGTGAAATAAATCCCGCTAGTAATAACTTGTAGTAACGTTTCATCCCGAAATAATCAATCGCCGAGCCGTAATAGTACTATAATTTATGTAACGATACCGTTTAAGCCCGTCGGGCCATTTGTATTTTATCGTCGATTTTGCCGTGCGAGAGAAAAGGTTGTAACAAATCCGACGGATCACCGTGTCCCCCCCGACAGTTTTATTTCGCTAACGCGTTGTAGCCGAATTTCGTCTTTAAAAAAAAATTCCGCGAATCCGCCGATACCGTCGAGGATAACGAAAACCGCGCGTCGTACGTACTACGCGTCGTTTAATAATTTACGGTTTAAACATTTTTTCGTACGTTATAGAAATCGTCGATTGTCCTACAAATAGAAACGGTTTCGGAGTGCTTAATCGATTTTCGGGTTTTATTATTATTATTCACGCGAAGGCTTTTATTTCGTTCGGGAACGAAAATACGTTGGAAATTCCGTATTTCGAAACGTCCGCCGTTAATGTATTTTCGACGCTTTCCGACAAAGTGCCGACGTTCGATCGTACGGGAACCGACGACGAAACGCGCGTTTACTTAAAAAAAATTCTCCGAACGTTAAATACCCCGAAATGGTTTTTCCTTTTAACTATATCGAACGGAGGGGCACGGACGGCCGGCCGGTAGTGTTATTCCTCCGCAAGGGGGAGGGGCGGATTTTCCGTCTTAACGGGAAAAAAA
>JAIPRN010001513.1:0-13048 GCA_025469175.1 Geopemphigus sp. TES_GeoC_2020
CGGAGTGATTAGTTTAAAATACTTAGAAAATTTTTTCGGTTAATTTTTGTGTTTTGTAGAAAAATAGCGTTTAAAAATAATTTTCGAATATTCCGATACTTCTCGTAATCGTTTATACGATAATAATATTCGGAACGAACGAAATATGTTTTCGATTTATTTAACCGACCGTCGTCACGACGAGTATAAAACAAAAGGATTCGATCTATACGTATATTGAAACAAAACGTATTAAGCGTTCGTGTAATTTGAGTATAACGAACGAGTGACCACCCACTGTTTAGACCGTTTAGTGCATTATCCGTCCGTTTGTTTAGTATTATATTTATATATCGAAAAACATTGTTATATACATACGTGTAGTATTAAAGTTGGAATCCCTAATTTAAAATTGTAATTTAATTTCGTTCGACTTGTTTAATATCATCGCCTGTCTGTCTCGCCTTTGTGGCGCCATTGTATATATATATATAACGTTGTCAAGGCCTTCGGGCGTATAAAAGCGAACGCCCTTTGAAATGTTTAAAGTTAAAATGATCTATATACATATATTGTATTCGCTTCGATCGGTAGACGATTTTTCTCTATTTTTCCCGTATATGTAAACGTACATTTGAAATATCTCTGCATCGCGAATACGACGCGCGCGATATAGTTGTTCAGGTACATTTTACGTGAACAAAACGTGTAATCCGCTCGCGTACATTATCGCCACCCTTCCGAACGAATAAAAAACGTACGAGCGCGATTTAAGCTACGTATATCACTTATTTAAGCTAACGTATATCGCTTCACAGGGCAAAACTACCGTTTGATGGTTAAGAAAGGAAAACGATTCCGACAATTTACTTATCGTACCTTTTCGGAAACGGATCCTAAATATTCCCAATAAAACGGAAAAATTATTACACGCCGCTTTTGGACTTTAATATTATATAGATACAATTTCTACGTACGATGACCTAGATACGTTCGAAGCGTGAAACGTCGATTGTTTTTTATTTTTATATAAATACCCGTACGCGTATTATTTGTACGGTGACGGAGTGTAGCGTATTTCGAATTTGTTCGGGAACAGGTGGTTTTTACCCTAACTCTGTATAATTTACGGCGGTATGCGCGGATAACGCGAGTTACCGTAGCACGCGAGAGAATAAATAATTAGCAACACGCGAATT
Organism: Geopemphigus sp. TES_GeoC_2020; assembly: GCA_025469175.1. Lineage (NCBI taxonomy): Eukaryota > Metazoa > Arthropoda > Insecta > Hemiptera > Aphididae > Geopemphigus > Geopemphigus sp. TES_GeoC_2020. The sequence continues at coordinate 1,179 of JAIPRN010001513.1, forward strand.
ACGAGCGCGATTTCGACGCCACACTGTCCGTCAGTTTTAGTTATACGAGCCAAACGATGTTTTTTCGTCGATTTCAACAAGTCTCGCGCCTACAAAATACACGTATTGGACGTTCGAACGCGCGAATCTAATTTATTCCGAAATTACGTGGCTGCGCTTTACTCGTAAACAAACAATCATTAAGGGTACACGAATACATGAACATTGCGCCGCGGCGGTAAAAAGTTTGAAACGAACGTTCGTCGCACGCGATGTCGTTTCGAACGATATTTAAAGCACGGGGGAGAGGTATTTGAACGAACCAAACCCTTTTACGCGTTCAAACGATTCGCCCCGTCGTGTGTCGCTCAATACGCGCGATGTATTTGCACGTACACACGCGTACGCGTAAATACGCATTACGATAATTGTATAACGAACGCGAATTATTTGCATTTCGGTCGCGTCTTATTTGGCGACCGATATTGTTTCGTGTTCTACTGCCCCGCGATCGATATTGTTTCGTGTTCCATTAGGCCACCACCGATATCGCGTTATACAATCGATAGCGGCGGTCGTAATTAAATACGAGGGTTACCGTATAATTGTATTTGGGTACGTTTTTACAGCCGAAGACAGTGCACCGACCGATCCGGGCTTATGCGGCACGTTTTTGACAGTTTGCGCGTGGGCTCTCGTCGTCGTGACGTTTCCGTTCTCGTTATTCGTCTGCTTCAAAGTTAGTACACATAATTTATTATTCCAGCACTTTACACTACCAGTTTTAAGGGACGCGTAATAATCGAATAAATATATGTGTACGCGTGAAGGTAGTTCAAGAATACGAAAGGGCCGTAATATTCCGTCTGGGACGTTTAATGTCAGGCGGGGCCAAAGGTCCCGGTACGTAAACACACTCGAATATATTTTAGTCCGGAGGACTAAGCGAATCGTTTCTTTATTCTGCAGGTATATTTTTCATTTTGCCGTGTATTGACAATTATGCTCGCGTTGACTTGAGGACGCGTACGTACGACGTGCCACCGCAAGAAGTACGTATCGTTATAGTTCACGTAATATCGAAATATGTACGCGATTAGTAAGTCGCGACGGTAAATATCGATTATGATATTATTGATGTACACCGTATAACGCGAGTATATAAACAATTACGAAAACGATTTACGCGGTTCGAGTGGAAAATATCTGAGATTACGAAAGGATCTTATTTGTACGGTCCTAAATGGCGAACGAAAATCGAAAACGAATAACGGGCTATGCGAATGCTACGTAAACAGTCGAGAGGGGTCCGTATTGGGTTTATTTAAAATCCGTCGCGTCGCGTTTGTAAACCTTTGTAATATACGGAATAGGCACTCTTATTATTCTAACCACTTTGGTAAAGTGTGGTCGGTAGATTTTCACGATCGGATTTAAAAACGCGATTTATCCGTCGAAGGCGATATCGTTTTACGAAACGAACGCGCGGTTTTTTTTTTGTTTTAAATTCTTATTCGCCGGTTATTTCTATCGACGTACGAAATATAGAAACGATCGCGTTTTATTAAACGGACGCCCGTTTTTCCGGTCCGATCCGCCGCGATATACCCACCACATTCACGGGTGTGTTCGATCTCGGCACGATTGAACGTCGAGACCTCGACTTGGTCCGGGGCGTTTCACCGACACCGCGTGTACAACGAACGCCCGATTTGGCGGCCGTTGTTGCAAAAGGTGCTGACCAAGGATAGCGTGACGGTGTCCGTGGACGCCGTGGTGTATTATCGCGTGTGCAACGCTACAATATCGGTGGCCAACGTGGCCAACGCTCACCAATCCACCAAGTTGCTGGCGCAGACAACGTTGCGGAACGTGTTGGGCACCAGGCCGTTGCACGAAATCCTCAGCGACCGGGACGCCATATCGAAAACCATGCAAGTGTCGTTGGACGAGGCCACCGAGTCGTGGGGCATCAAAGTGGAACGAGTCGAAATGTGAGTCGGTCGGTTTTTTTCATTTGCGTACACACGGCCTATACAATATCCGACAATATCGGCGTGTACACGAATAACGGTTTTACGTTATGTTCGCGCTTATGTATATACTCGATTAACCGGACGAATCGTTGTCGTTAGACATTCGGATAAACGAGTGTACAAAAATGAGGTTTTTGTACTTATTATCGCGTAATATACAACGCTAGGTGTTTATTAAAACACGGTCGGCAAATAACTAAAAACAATAAAATAACGCGCGGACGGGTAATGATCAAACACATGCATTCGTATGATTCGACTTGTGTAAAATTATTTGATCGCGGTCGGTAGTCCGGATAATCGAGTTTTCGCTGTATATATATAAATCGAACGACGGTATTGGTTTTATTTACGATTTCGTAAAGCGATCTAAAAATGGCGACGAACGAAAATACCGCGAACTTAAAAACGAAACGGGCCCCGAATCCGTCGTGTCTCCATATTGTTCGGCAATAGTTGTCGGCGAATTTGTACACGGCCGCCACTGATCGAGCGCAATTTCGCTGTTTATAGTAAAGACGTGAGGCTCCCGGTTCAGTTGCAAAGAGCGATGGCGGCGGAAGCAGAGGCCGCCCGGGAAGCTCGAGCCAAAGTCATAGCGGCCGAGGGCGAACAAAAGGCGTCGCGAGCCCTGCGGGAAGCTTCGGAAGTTATAAGCGATTCTCCCGCCGCTCTACAACTCAGATATCTACAGGTACAAGTCAATCGCGCGTGAATACGTAGGCGGCAATACGGCGTAATTAATAATACGTTCGAAAACGCGGGAAATTTGAAAAACTGGGGTAGGATCACAATTTAGGAATTGGCCCGTCCGACTTGAAAACTAGCGATTGTCGCGTGTCGGTTTCGTGAGAATACGAAAATACTGGCGCCGCGAATTGACGATATATACGCGGTCGTACGGAAATAACGATAATCGCGGCACTGGGAAACACGTTTATCTTACCGGCGAGACGATTCGTTAGCGCGATACTCTTCGACGATTTACGCGCGAATACATTTTTCGTCGGCCGCCGGTGTCTTCGGTAGATTTCGAAACGAGCGGTTCAGAAAACGCTACGCATGTAGCGTACACAACTTATTCGTTGACAGAGCGCTTATGCGCGGCATTTAATTTTTTTTGTAGACGTTGAACACAATATCAGCCGAGAAGAATTCGACCATAGTATTCCCGCTGCCAATCGATATAATCTCATTTTTCACGCGACCACGAGAACCACGAGCAGCTCATTACCATCATCATCATAACCAGCAGGAGGATAGTTAAGGACAACAAAGTCGTACTTATTAAAACGATCGTACGTTAAGCGTACGATAATAATCGAATATTTTTCTCTCAATATATATATATATAATAATAATAATATTAATAATAATCGACAATTATGTAGCGAGTAGATTGGCACACGATTATCGTTGTTGTAACTTGTAAACCGACGAATCCGTACGAACGTTAATTATATTCAAATAATCGCCACTGTTTTCGACGTACGTACGTTTAGTAATATTTATTGTAACACACAGAAAACTACGAAATTATATTCGAATAACGTGACCGTTGGATACGTTTAATAAAATAAAATCGCGAGGATTTTCCAATCGTCTAATAAGCGTGTGAAACGATTTTTCGTCGGCTTGTTCGACGTCAATTAAACACGCGTCACGAACATTTGAACGGATAAGACGTTTACGAAAATGTACGCGCCCCGTCTAATTCGAACGCGTTCCCGTTGCGGGCGAAGTAGTACTGACACGCGGCGAGTACAAGGGGGGGGGGGCTCGATCGGGACAAACGCGCGTTTTTCAAAATGACAATACTTCAAGCGGGTAAGTCCGATCGGTGTGGCTGACGACCGATGGTAACGGGCGGTTTTAGGGTTGGCAACATAGTACGACGATACTTCGAAAACGGGTAAGTCTGTCGGTTCGAACGCGACCGTTCCTCCTCCCCTGACCGTCTCGAGATGGGTCGCCGCGGCGTTCATCAACACAATAGGGGTACAACAGCGATTGGACGAAATTAAAACGTGCGGACGGAATCCGTTTGGTGGTTGCATCGCGGAATCCCGACCGTTCTTCCGTCCGTTGCATTCGAATCGACGGTCATTTTTTCCCCCCCGAGCTTCAACGTCCACCTATGTGTGTGTGTCAGAAAAACGCGATTTTAACAAAACGAGGATAACGTCGTGCATAGCTTGTGTCTCAACAATGGACGTTCTTCGCAAAACATTCTTTGACCGTTTCGTTTCGCGGTATATTTTCCCCTCCACTGGTCTCGTGTAAGTTTTTTCTCGCTGGGTCACCAAAAATCGTAGGTTTATTAAACACGAGTCGGTCGATGAATTAAAGGACGAAATCACACGAGTGGTAAGAGACGTTCCGGGACTGACCGACGGCTCCTTTCGCTAGCGTCTACATTGCGGCTTGAGGACGCCGTATGATGGACGTTATTTTCAGAACCTACATATGGTTACGTATAAGAACCTGTACGTTTCTGGAACTTTTGGTACGATAAAATTGCGTTTACCGCGATTTGTTTTCGGCGTTTTGAAAAAGCGTACGTTCGTTTTCACGGACTCGGTAGTAAATACGTCGCGTAATTGTGGGCGTAAAATACTTCCGGACCGTGTGGGTTCGGGGTGGGTGGGGGGAATAAAAGTCGGGCCGTCGCGTATCGACCGAGAAATATTCGAATTCGAGTTGTCCGGCAAAGTACATTGTCGGCGTCGCGAAGAAACAATACGGTATTTTTCGGCGTCACGTTGGTCACGCCGTCGGTCGCTCGTGTATTTTCCCGCGGTTTTCGTCGTTTTATCAAACTCGTCTCGGACGATAAACAATTGTCGGAAAGCCAAAAACAAAACCCTCCCCCGCCCGAACCGCTATTGTTTTCGCTAACTGAAAACGGCGCTCGATAAAATGCGAATCGTTCGTTCGGCGTTGCACTAGAGAAATTGTTCCGTGCCGCGCGTCTTTCGGACGAACACAGAAATGGCGTTGGTACACGCCGAGCTGACGGCTACGTGCAATTCGCTGGGGTGCGCCGGAGCCGAGAAATACTGCGTCGATCCGCAATGCTCGGGTACGTGTGGTCAACGAACCGTGTACGGTCCGATCCGGTCCGTTTCGTGTTCGCGCCTAATGGAACGTCGGCGAAAAAGGTTTATTGAACGTCGGTTTGTTTTTGGGCAGAGGCCGTCCGCGACCTGATTAAGTTCTTGAGACGCGACGGCGACGATCACGAGACCCGTCGGTTCCTCGGCGCGGCCAACATTGTCGAGACCGACCTGTTACCCATTCTGTTACTGGTTGGCGGAGACGCTGCCAAGTCGGAACTGTTCGACCTGATCATACGGCTGTTGGTGAACCTCACGACGCCCGCGTTGTTGATATACAACGAACAGCCGCCTGTCGAGAAGACCCAGAGCCAGTATTACCTGCAAATGGTGTCACACCTGCAGAAGTACAAACGGGCGTTCACTGACGAAGCCGTGTGGAAAATCATAGTGGACAAATTGGCGGAAGTTATACAGGCGGTGAGTTGTGCCGTCTGCCGTTATATACCGATAGCCATACTATTTTTTGTAACGTCTTTTCGTTTACCATTGTTGTCGTCATGTAGGAGTATTACGAAAAGGGCGAAGAAAAAGTTTTGTCCACTGTGAGACTGCTGATTTTAGTTCGCAACATACTGCATGTTCCCACAGATAACGACGCAGAGTGTAGACCCGACAACGATGCCAATTTGCACGATCAAGTAATTATCCAACTCGAAAACATTGATATACTCAATTAAAGCGATGAATGTTTCGTTTGTCTCGGTCTATGTTTGTAGGTATTATGGGCAATGCATCAAAGTCAACTGATTGATATCATTATGTACATTGTATGTTCAGATAATGAACAACAATATTATTTACACGCATTAGAGGTAAATGTACAAGAGTGGACAATGGTGTAGATAATTTTACTATAAATTTGAGTCGACGAATAATTTTTTAGTTATTTATTTCAATTGCGTTATATAGATCATTTCGCTAATGCTTCGCGATCAAAACGCTACGGAACTTGCGGATGCGTCTATCAATCGCACAGAAACTGAAAAACAAAGAGACGAACATGAACTGAAAGTAGTACTAGAAAAAGAACGAAAAGAGAAATTGGATAAACTTAAAAAGTACAGTGGATCGCGTCATTCGAGATTTGGTGGTCGATTCGTCGTTTCTGGCATGAAGTCAATTGGTGACAATGAAATGGTTGTTTCGTCAATGACTGCTAACGTTAACAAAGCTTTTGATCGATACAAAGTTTGTGGCGACTAAACCGTCGGTAATTGCGTTAATTAGTTAATGTTGGTATTATTTTTTTTACAGAAACCTCTTAAAACTCATCGCAATAGAATGGCATTGAAAGATGTTGGTATTGAACGGAAATCTGCATTTAGTGTTAGGTTATTTTTAAAAGAGTTTTGTGTGGAATTTTTACATGGATCGTATAATACATTAATGAAATATGTTAGAGTAAGGGCTCGCTGTTAAATTTTTAATAACGTAATTCTTTTTAGTTATGCACACACATATATATATTTATTTATTTATTTTTGTTTTAGGAAATGTTAGTACGATCAAAAACCCAACCCAACGACGAATCTTATTATTTTTGGGCGATGCAATTTTTTATGGAATTTAATCGTAATTACAAATTCGAAATTAAATTAGTCAGGTAATATTTATTGCTTTATTATTACTAAGGTTTAGAGTTTGTTGGTTTTGCATTTATTCAAAATAAATCATAATAAATTAAATCAAATAAATTTTAAGAGTGTAGCAATATTTAATTTTGTATATTTTTCCATTTAATAATGCATGTTTAGTAAGTCCGCATTTCGATGACATTTTAATCTGTTTAACCATTAAATTTTGATGGCCCATTATTCTTTGTAAATCAATTTTGGACAGTTGATACATTAATATCTAATGTCGTTTAGTGAGTCATTGAGTATTTTTTAACAGACAATCAAGACCAAGAAAATTTTTAATTATTCATTTATCCATAAGGAAATTTTGCTAGGATTTACTTAAATTAAACGTAACATATTTCAATAACTTGAAAGTGACAGCTTCAGAGTCTAAAGTCATTAATTATTAATTTTAGGCGCGATATTTTTTAAAAATATTTAACTTTGTTCACAGTGAAACTATGGTTTTAAACATATTTCATTTTGTCCAAGAACGCATTGAAGAAAGCCGTCAAAAATTGATTACCGATAAAAAAAAAATTCCTGTTTGGTCCAAACGCATGCATTTAGGACTTAAAGCTTACAAAGTACAAAATATAAAAAATAATTACCGATTTTACAATAGCATCACAGACTTGTATTGATGTTTATTTTACTACTATTATTTTGTATTTAGGAACTAATGGAAACTCTATTAATGATGTATGGAAGTAAAGATATGATGTTAAGATCTAGTGCTAGAACAATTTTAACAAATTTGTTCTATATGGTGGAGTATAGAGACTTATTATTAGGTTTGTTAAATTTGTACGATGAAGTAAAATTCACCCGGTAAATATTTGTTTGCGTTTTAATGAAACGAAAAATTGTTTATTTTAATAACGTTGTGTATTCCAGAACGTACCTAAAAGATCTTATCGAAACAAATCATATATTTATGAAATTACTCGAAGATTTAGGAAAAAGACAACGTAACTTAATCGTACAGTCTAAACCGAAAAAGATTGTGAAGAAAAAGAAGAATTCTAGTGGTAGTACGTATTTATTGTATAATTTTATTTATTTTCGCTTTTTGTGTTTATCGTTGTTATTTTTAGAATCTAAAGCCATCACTCAAGGTACTTTAGAAGATAACGATACAATGTGGACAAATTTCAGTTTAAATCTAAAAGAAATTATTCAAATGCGCGAACTAGTCATTGATACTATTGAGGCAAGACCTTATGATCCTGTATCGGAAGTTCCAATGGATGATCAAAAGTAATTTAAAATTTTTATTTTTATTTTTAACGTTATGATAATTGGATTTGTTAAGAGTTGAAGCCATGTGTCGTATACGAATGCTCATGAGAAACGAACGTCTTGAAGAAGCTGTAAAATTACTAAGAGCATCTAGGTAAATAATAACCATTTTTTGTTTAAAATTATCCGTGACAGTTTATTTAATTAAAAAAAAATTTATTATACATTTTATTTTTACTGACTTTCAATTATAAATAAATAAATATATATATATATATATATATATATGCACATTTCTCTATTAATAATTTTGTTATTTAAAAAAAAAAACTGATTATATTTTGTATGTTTAGAGAAGTTTGGCCTGAAGATAATTATTTTGGGAATTCTGGGTTAAATAGCGATGAAGAATTGGATATTTTTAAACAGATATTTTATGCTGATCTCGGTGAGCCTGCAGGTAAAATTTAGAAATCTATGTTGTTTTTAAAAATCGGGTGTAATTTAATTGTTCGCTTTATTAAGAATGTTAATCGATATTTTTTTTCAGGTTTTAATGAAAATGTGTCCGAATCATATGATCAAATTGATAACGAAGACAATGAAACCGATGGTATTTACAATGATATTATTTCGCCTGATCTATTTAACGTTTTTATTTAATTAATTATTTTGCAGAAGAATATGAAGAGTCTAGTCAAGTACGAATGGAAGAGGCAAATTTTGAATTTATAGATTTTGTAAAAAAGTGAGATTTGTTTTGAAATTTGTTGTATATGTAAACTGTATATCTAATTATTTTCAATTATGACATAAAGATTTGCAAAATCCAAAATCCTGCAAAATTGCTGTCTACTTTTAAAAGATTTCGATAAAAACAGTACATTCACCAATCATGCGATAGTGAAGCTTCTTCATCGCATTACTTATGACTGCAAGTACAGTGCTTTAATGTTTCAAGCATCTGTATTTCGTATTTTCCAGAAAATATTTTTATCCAAACATCCGAGTCATAAAGTTAGTTGTAGAATTTGACAGTACCATAATTTAAAATTTTCGATTTTTTATATATGTATAATTTGTTTTGTAGGAACTTAAAAATTTTGCTATATTTATTATGAGGAAATTTACTGACACCACTAGAAAGAACAATAAAGTATTTATGGAATTATTGTTTTGGAAAGACTTAAAAGTGGCGTATGAAATTGATGAAGGGTACAATGTAAATGAAAAAAAAACTACAAATTGGAGCGAGGAACAAGAAGATGAATTGCATAGATTGCATGAAGAATACTTGCGTGACATGCCTGAAGAAGGTGAACTACACGGCAATTAAAATTACTTTACTTACGTAATAATATAATGAATTATCATTATAGATGAGTTGATGTGGATTTGTAAAAATCTAATTAGAAAAGACCGTTCAAAAGTCAGTATTTCGAAAAAAATCAAACAACTCGGAATTGTTCTTATAAAAGTAGGAATATTTTTAAAACGGTTAATGTTTATAATTTAAAATTTTTTTCATTTTCTCAGAAACATGGTGGCAAACTTGATAAGCAATTTTCCGAAACTGAAATTGTACAAATCACACAGTTGGTCAATGAATTCAAAGAATCGAGTGATCCAATAAGTTTTATCATGGATAAATTAGACGTTAAACGTCCTAAGAAACATGTGATTGCTAAGATACTCGAATTGGGTTTGGTCAGAGATCGTAAGGAATTAAGAAAAAAACGATCGAAAAATTCTAATAAATGTAAGCCGGTATTTTTATTGTACATTCGAGTGTTCATTAATATTTTTTATTTTCCGACATATTTTTAAAGCTAACAACCGAAATAATTTAAGCGAAGAGAGTGATGATTCTAGCAATGATGATAATGATGAACAAACAGATTTTACTTACCATAGTTTAACGTCTGTTTATGTATTAAACGCTATTAAAAAAGTAATCGATAAAAACATGAATACAGCTCTATTATGGTTGGTTGAGAGCTTAGAAGAGGCAGCCGATGATTTGGATGTAGACGAATCTGATATACCTTTGTTGCCGTTGACAGACGAATGTATGATGGCTGTCAATGATGGTGATTTTCAAGAAGCGATGAAACTATTAGGAATACATAAACCTTCCAATATTCAGGTAATTCGCGTTTTTCATAAACGATTTTTATTTGTATGATAAAATGCGTTATATTTTTGAAGTATCAAAATTTAACGAGGCTTGACTTATGTTCCAGGAAACCTATTGGCGTATACCAGGTAAATGGCAAGCAAACGATATGCGTCAACGATCCGTGACCATTAAAAATATAATCGAAGGAAAATTTGTGGCTGATAATGACGTAACAACAAATAGCAGAATGGATGAAAGTAGTGATGAAGATGTGGAGACAACATTTGACAGAATAAGGAAATCTTTTGTCAGGAGTAATACAAATGGTGATACAGAAGAAACGGCGAATAAATATTTAAAATCCAGTTCTTTGGTTCTAGAAGAACTAGATAAAGAAAATATCGGATTCCGTAGGAATAACTGTTTAAATAAGAGAAAATTTATGTTAGAAGAAGATGATGATGATGATGAACAAAATAAAGAAATTCCAGTCAAAAAAAAATTACCATTGAACGATAGTAGCGATGATGGAGATAGTGACACTGATGAAAACTTTTCAACAAAAAAGAAGGAAATACTAAAAGACAAAATTGTTCCTATTAAAAGAAAATCATCATTGGACGATATTAGCGACGATGAAGATAACTTTGTATTTACAAAGAAAAATTCCGTTTCCGTAAACGAAAAGAAAGTATCGTTAGACAGCAACGACAAAGAAACTGTATCTACTGATGTTCGAAAGGAATCGCAGTCTGAGGATAGCAACGACGGAATGAGTATTGTTACGGAAAAAAATCGTTTATTTTCGTCGAACAAGAGGCGTGTGTTATTGGATGACACCGACGAAGAAGAATTTATTACTGTCCAAAAGAAACAGCCGTTAGAGGATAGCGATAATGAAGACTACGACGTGAGTTACCAAATGGACATAAACAGAACAGAAGGAACAGCGGACGGTGGCGAAAAGAAAAACCATTCGGACAGTAGTGACTCTGAAGAGGAAATTGGTGTAAAAAGAATCAAACGTTTCGTAAATGACGACAGCGACTAAACATGTAAATTGGTTTTTTTATTTTTAAAAGTAAACAATAATATTAAAATAATAAACAGTTTTAAAAAAATAAATAAATATATATATATATATATATAGACATATATATTTATTAATGCATGTGTGTGTGTGTGTGTGTGTGTGTATATATATATATATATAAAGTGAGCTATTTCTTAATTCCTAAAATTCCCTATTGCAATTTTGCGTATGTTACTCGTTATATTTATTTGAAATTACTCGATTATACGTAAACAATATATATATGCACCTGTGTGTGTGAGTGTGTGTGTGTGTCGATTAAAATTTTACACAAATATATATAAAATACGGATAGTGTTAAGAGAAGTATTCGTTGTTCAAATAACGCGAGAAAAAAATTATAATAAAACCGTCGAACGACTAACACCACAATAATTAGAGAAATCGAGGTGGTGCGCATATAGGGACGGCGAACGATGGTAACAAACACACAATGTACGTCTCGTTGTTTCGCCTACGAGGTGCACGAATATACCTTTTGTACGGCCGGCGGTATGGATTCCTTTGTTTTCGAGTTGGTTAGCAAGCAATCTCCTAAAAGCTGCGGACAAGAAACACGACCAGACTGAATACCGTCGGCAGTCATCAGCAGGTCGTAATTGATCTCGTCGTTGACCACCGAATCGTGTCTAACGGACAAGCAAAACAAAAAAACCAAAAAAA
>JAIPRN010001513.1:21086-44379 GCA_025469175.1 Geopemphigus sp. TES_GeoC_2020
TTTGTCTTTAAAAACTATAAATCGAAAATGTGAACACATTTTTGAGTAAAATAAAAAATAATCACGAACTCTTGTATGATATTGACGCGATTGCTCATCATTTTCGTCTGTATCTATTACTTACGTTTATAATTTCGTAACCCGAAGTTTGTTAAAAATGTGTAACGGAAACAACTGAGCCCCCAAAAAAATAAAGGAATACATATTTATGTTAAACGTCTTCTTCTCTCTTCTTCTTCGTCTTATTTTCCCAGCTACACATACACACACACACAGAAATAATGTTGACCTTGAGCCCAAGTCCCTTATTATACGTTTATAAATTCATTTGAAAGCAAGGGGTAAATAAGGGACGAAGGGTCAAATATTTCAAAAGGACATTCGTTTTTGTTCGAATAAAATACCGTTGGATCCTTATAAAACTGGTGTCACTCGATTACGTCTAAATTCTGTAAACCTATACGTAGGTTAAACAAATATTTAACTAATTAGTAAATTTAACAATTTTTATCGTTTTCAAGTTTGAACGTGTATTTCGATAGGTTATCCTACCACCAAAAATACAGAATAAAAAACCCAATTGTATTACCATAGTATTTAATCTAATTTTAATTGGTGTATGGTGTATTTTTATGATAAAAGAATAACGTTTAACAAGTACGTATGTAAAAATGTAAAAAAAATCACGACAAATTCAAATACATAAAAAATCAATATACCGCGTTTTTGAAAATTTTTTTTAACTATATCTCGCTTAAAAATATTCTATTTAATCAATGGTCATATATATTTAACTAAAAATAAATGTACGAATTTCTGCAATTTAAAATATTTTGGGGAAAAAACAACGTCCAAATATGATTATAATTTCTGAGACTATTAAAGTATTTTTAACATACGTATATAGATTATACACATAATGGTTATTAATATATTATTCCCGAACTACTAAACGATATTGATTATTCCCATTTACAATTTCTAAAGAGGTCAGCTACAATAAAATATCGAAAAATATACACGAATATTAGATAGATTGAATAATTTATCATCGCTAATATATAATATACGTTAATAATGGGATTCGGTAATTATTGCCCTAAAAACCTAAAAATATACACGCAAATATACGCCTAAAATAATTGAAGTATACAATTTAAAATTTGTTTTTTATACATAACTGTGTATATTTTTACCATTTGTAGTGAATATTGTATTTATACTTTCTGAATAAAGTTTGTTAATCAACGTAGACAATTTTGTGTTATCAACCTTTTTCCTAAAAATGTACGTAATTTCTGTTTTAAGTCGATTAATAAACATACGAATATGATAAACAATGTAGCGCATAGCTAAAACAAGTGCCTATACATTATTAAAAAATATAAAAATCGAAAAATTGTATACATAAAATTTAAATAATATTTCGTAATTCGTTACAATTTAAATACGCTTATTGTCTCAACGATTGCATTTGAAAAACAAAAGAAATTATACAAACAGGAACACTTAGTTTTTTCGAATACTAAAGACTTGTTTAAAAACGACATCTTTAAAAAACAAATGGTGTTCAATTTTCTACCCATAAAAGTATTATATGTATATCGCGTATACAAAATATTTTCGTCCACGTTTACTGTGGAAAAAATAAATCGTAAGATTTGGTTTGCTTTTAAACTAAACACGTCAGTATATTTCCAAAACGAGTATAGGTATCTAAAGAGTATAGGTCAAACCACTTAAAAAAACTACATTATACAGAGGGGATTCGGTGGTGATACATTTATACACACACACACACACACGCACACACACACACGCACACACACACGCACACACACACACAATACATAATTACACTCCAATGGTTCTCAACCTAATCGCAACGAATTTCAAACAATGAAAGATCGCCCATTATTTTCTCGATAAACTAAATTGGCGAAGTCATTATTTCCATGGCCATTTCCAAATTTATACCACTGAATATAATTTCCTTGGATATTTGTACTAATCACCATACACGAATATTACGACGAATTTTAAACCGCCCACCCCATCGAACATCACTTTTAGCCATTCGAAAATTTACCGAATGTTTCTCTTTTAACGATAATAATAAAACGTTTTTGAAAAATATTTACTCGGAATGTTTATGGCCACTCGTTCGCCTCTCCTCTGTCGTATATTCCTGGTAAGATTGGCGAACCTCGGGTGTCCCTTAAAGATCGCCGAATCCGGTATAAACAATGATCGCGAAGCACCGATTTTGGGCGTTGGTTGATCAACGGGCCACGTGAACTCCGGACTCCCAAGCCTGCACACAAATTGTGTTCCCATGCGTGCATATTTTGTTATATCTGTCTGGGCCATCTGAAATGACAAGCCCAAAACACCGAATCCAGTGCGTAGCTTTTTCTAAAGCGCTCGTGCGACGTTCCTCTTATTCCCGTCGCCTATTTAAGAAGACCTATCCCAGCCCACCAACAAAATACTTTGTCGCGTAATTCGGCGTTCATTAACGAGTAATTACGTCACGTACAATATTTTCTTTAGGGAAATGATCGAAAAGATTATTTATAATAAGCTCAATAATTGTCGAAATATATTTTAGGCGAATACACTCCGTTTTGTATTCGGGTTAGTATTTGCACGGGAGATACTAGTCACCGCGTAGTCATTCTATCATAGCCTACTCGGATGATTCTCTTACAGGCATACATATAAAATCTGTAAGTTGATTCCGCGGGAACCGAAAAGGTCGAGTATATTGATCTGTAGAATCAATACAATGGACGGCGAACGAGTTTCGTATATTATTTTATGTAGTGCAAATTGTACAATGTGTAGGAACGAAAGCCATAATTGTTGTTAAATAACAATACTTGCTAAACGAAATGTTCGGGTTTTCTTTAGTACCCGGTATAACAACTCGGTCGGTCCAGATTGTTATTTGTAACAAGGCTTTTGTATAGAACAACGTGGTTTTTGATTCCCCAAAAACATTTGCTTAGATCACGGCGGACAAAGGGATTTGCTGTCAGAAGTCAATGGGAATCGGTGACATTCATACGACCAGCCTACGTCAGACGACGTCCTGTCGAACGTCCGTTAAGATAACGTAATAATATAATGGTGGACTACTTCTGGAAGGGGGACGGCATCACAGGTTTGAACTGGTTCTTCAAGGTAACGAGTGGCGCACGATACGTGTACGAGAACGTTGTTTTAGCGTAGAAGTTACACGAGACGATATTTCGGTATCGTTTTCCGTTAATACAGTCACACGGAGGCAATGATTATACGATCCCGATACTTCGGAATCGTTCGAAACTATCACTCCACGTCGTCGGAATAACCGCCGAAGTCCAAATCTTACGAGTCGATGATCGTCATACCGCGATTATGTCTACGCGTGATCGGAACGAGGACGATTTATAATAGGGGAGGGGGCACATACATACGTATAGATAGATACCTGGGAAAATTGGTGATGGTCATCAGCACTTCGTTCGGGCCGAGCAATTGTTGTGCTTCTTCCCTGCGATACCGCATGTTCGCCTCAACGATGTTGAAATGGGCCAGAAGTCCACCATACGGTTTTCCAGGCGTACCTTCAATCATGTACGCCCCATATTCGGGTCTCCATAATGATTTAACGTTGCTGCAAAAAAGGAGAAAACGAAATGCTCTATATATATATATATACACACACGTGAGCGCATACTTGGCTTTTGAATATACCGATTTGCTAATTAATATACCCCGTAGTCTTATTAAAATTGTACTATAAATAAAATTGAACGGAAAAATTGTCCGAGTATCCATAGTGGTAATATTTTCACTTTTCAATCGAATTATCACACACACACACCCATACTATATATAATAGTAATTAATATGTTACTAAAAATAAAATTATTTATCTATATTATATGAAAAAATTTTAGAACATTTGTACGTTTATTAAGATATTTGCGAGTTTATATATATATATATAAAATAATATTCTTCGCTTCGTTACGAATTTAAACA
The DNA here is from genome assembly GCA_025469175.1 of Geopemphigus sp. TES_GeoC_2020. NCBI lineage: Eukaryota > Metazoa > Arthropoda > Insecta > Hemiptera > Aphididae > Geopemphigus > Geopemphigus sp. TES_GeoC_2020. The sequence goes on from JAIPRN010001513.1 coordinate 25,119, forward strand.
AATAATTTGAAGTGCTATATTTGCATCATTACACAACATTTCGAAATGCAAATTATGACAATTCGACATAACACAATAAATAATACCTAAATATCCATAAATATAATCTAGACGTCCTTGTACCAACATATATATAAACAGTAGACAGCCAAATATATTGATTTTGAAATTATGTAAACACACGGAAAATGCGTAATTCAAACAGTCCTAAAATAACTAAAAAACTCGTATTTCTACGGTACATACCTTTAGACTTCTATGCTATTGTCACTTTTTTAACCGTCAATGATTTTAGAATAATATACCGTATAGAATGATTAAAGTTTAAGAATATTATTGTTATTATTACGTATCTATACATACGTATGTACATGCAGATGTCATTGCGGAAAAATTTACTAAGATAATTGTTAAATTTAATAACAAAACGGACGAAGATCCATTTTCACGGAATCGCGTAATTATAATTTTTTATTAACTAAACCATTGTGTAACACAATACGACATAATGTATAATAATACGTTAATAAATATAGGTCCAGCGAATCGTAAACAAAAACGCGTAATGTCGCGATTTAAATCGATGTATAGACATTTCAATATTTCCATTTATCCATTAATCATTTCTTTTCTCAATAACGAGTGACGACACTTAAATGCATTGATTTACATATATTATAAATTATCACAAGTGGATTTAAATACATTAAATTGGTATTATATTATGATGCTGTTTTATTTATAACCATATGCATCATAATAAATTACACGCTTTTGTTCTATATCAAAAAATTATTTTCGTGAATGATTTTATCGTTATCTTATATTTATTAAACATAGTTTCTTTATCGATCATTATAAGCCCTATATTTGTGCGTATTTTTTGATATTGATAAAATTGTTACAGGATTGTAACAAACACTATAACGAATGGATATTCATTATAGTGTTTGTTAAAAATTAAAATTAATATAATATAAATTATTTTATCATTACATAAGAATAATGTAAAAAATTACATATTTATTTATATCTATATGTGTAGATATTTATTACACATTATTATTATTATTATTCGTTAATCATTAAATAAATATTTAAAACACACGGTCTAAACTATTTCGTAAGAAATTAAATATATATGAATAGGTATATAATATAAAGTGAAAATACCAATTATAAGTTATCTTGTCTGCTTAAACTATTAAAAAGTACAATATACAAAAAAAATCAAACGAAATCATAATACGTCCGAATGAATAGAATTAGATATAATTTTTATGAAAATACAACGAAATATAATTCACAAAAACCTATATATAAAATGGTAAGTTAAAAACGTAAATTTCGAGATCTAATGCCTCGGATACGTAGAATTTTATAAATTATTTATTTATTTAATTTAGTAAAGTAAATAATTTACAATAGTAGTTGACCACATTGCTATATAATTTTAGATTGATATGAAAGTCGTTCGACAAAAACATATTGGGTAAAATAAAATGTCTAAAGCTATGTAATAGTATGGTTATGTTATAAGAATATTTCTACCTATAAAATTTTTGATTGAAAATAATTTATTAAAATAGATAATTGCGAATTTTAGTCAATAAAAACGTATACAATGTCGTTTATAAAACTATAGTGAAAATATATTATATAAAACGATTTTAGTAGTATTATTTACTTAATGCGTCAATGTAGTTTTTACAATATTATATTTCAATGTCATCAAAAAAAAGAAATATAATTATGATTTTGGAAAATCGATTAAAGAGATAAATAGTATGATCGTCTGAAAACTAATTATTGGTCATATCAGAACGCTCCTAAAATATTATAAAAATTAAGCTTTTAATTGAAATTTGAAATTATATTAACAGCTATGTTGTTTTTTATTTTTTTAAACGAATTTAGTAGTACAAATGTAAAATGTACAAGTTGATTTTTTTTTAACTTCGAATAACAGCATTAATATTTATTATACACAAAAATTGTTTCGATTTTATATTTAATATTAAGAAAATCTTCGTGAAATTCCTATTATTACACGTTTTATTGAAATACAGACTATTAATTTTGAAATAACAATTTTTTTGTATACGTCATAAGTACCTATTTTTTATCCTCTTAGATTTGAATTACGAAAATTTATGTGTATATATATATAGAGAGAGAGAGAGAGCTATAAGATGTAACTTAAGGTCAACACTCAATACACGTCAAAAATTAAATTATATTCCCACGAATATGTATTTTGTTTCAAATAATTTATGGCGATTTTACGCATAAATGAATCATCACAATGGTACGAAAACGTAATGTAATTTGAATACAATTGATTAATTATTTTATAAATATTATAAGCTTAATCGAACCAATGTTAACGAATCATTTGTTTCAATGAAAATAAGTTAAACAAAATGACAATACACTTAACTTGTACAAATTACACGTTCTTAAAATTAATCGTCTAATACCCATGCATAATATAATTCAAAATAATAAGTTAATTATTCGGTTGAATTGAACGAAATTTAAATAGTCAATCAATAATATGCATACGAAACTAGAATTGTTAAAATGAAGAAAATTTCAAATTTAGAACGCCTGTGATAAGTCAGTATACGCTGGTAAAATGTTATGGTCCAGTAAAAATATTCAAATATTTTTAAATAATCACGATAAAATTAATTAACATTGAGTTGAATTTGGATTAATCTTTTTGTTTTGAACTAAATCTAAACGCATATAGTATAATCAAGTAATCCACACGAACTTTAGAGGTCGATTAAATAATTATTAGTTATTAGGTAGGTACACAAAACTAATACCCAAGTATACATTCCATGCGCACGATTTATTCTAATGATTAAAACCAATATAGATATGAATAGTAGTTGCTATATTATAGCAAATTGAATAGGTATTTCTTTAAATATTTTTAACAAAATGTGCTTACATTATTATTTGTTAAATCGGCAGACTTACATTCAGCGACACAAAAAGTAATTAATATTAAATAAAAATGTTGATAAAATCGATTACAAGACTTAAATGAAAGTTTATGATAATATACTTAATCGCATTGTTTATGTATTTACATAATACCACATTGTTGCTATCAACAGACAATATTAAATACGTTGTAATTTCATGCAATATACAACTAGAATGTTCACATATAATTCCAATAAACATGTAGACGCGTAAATAATACGACAGTTGCGTGCGCAATTTATTTTTTATTTGTTTGAGCACTATCTTCGCTCTCCAGTGAGAACGATTCTTAATCTTGACATACCGAGAGTAGCTGATTTTAGTAGTTAGATAGTTAACTCGAGGGGAATATGTTAAGGTTATTGTTACGTGGAAATGTATATGAGCCTCACCTATAAAGACACCAAAGAAAGGCGACAATCAATGGCGAACCTCACTTCTAACAAAAAATTGACTAATGTTTATATTATTTCGTAAAAATATTATTTCTCAACCACGCACATATATTACGCGATGATATAATTTCATAGAGTACAAAAGATAAGCAATATCAACGACCATCGTAATCTATACCTCAATAAATTCTCTTTGTTATTGATTTTTATACATCTGAATACTTCAGCTGCCTACAGTGGCAGTAAGAATTCCACACTCTTGTGCTTTCGAACGAGAGAGAATAATCTTATTAATAAATTATCTCAATAATCAAATAAATTATCTTTCAATTGTATACATTAAATATATATATATATGTATGTATGTATTTTAATATATTTTATTTGGTTATAAAATTGGTCAAAATGTAATTTAATTTACCTATGTATAGGTTCCAAATTAATAAAATTGACAATAATTGAGTATAAACTAAACATAATTAAAATCAATATTTGCATATATGAATGATTAATGATTGATATCATTAACCTCACCAATGACCGAATGACCTAATGATAGCATGACATGAGCTTTAATTATAGGTAAAGTACACATATACAGAAATACAATAACACATACTTTTAAAATTATTCAGTTTATGATTATATTTTAATTAAGTTAATCACTTTCAATTTTATTCGCTATATACAACAAAATAATATCCCTATTTCCTAAAATTATTCCCTCATAATTATTACCCAGTACAAATTATGAAGTTAATAAAATGTTTATTAATTTAACTAACATCAAGGTTAACCATTAGAAGGAACTAAAGATTTTTTTAAATAGTTATAGTAGGCAAATATGATTTATTTATTCATTTTAATAAAGAATTAAATTATTATTAAAAAATAAAAAAAACCAGTAACCCAAACTTCAATTTTTTTTTCCACAATAAATCATTTAGGCAATAATATAAATTAGTTTTATGATACCTCCATATATTTTTTTTAAAATGCACACGTGATAAAAACATTAATAAATTACACGTTAATTATTAATACATTTTTTACATATTAATGATTTATAGATTTAGGTTCGTAAATTAAACATATGCGTAGCGTTATTGGATTTTATCATTTTCTCTTCATTGCCAAAATGGGATAATATATATATTACAACTTTTAAACACTTTTAGCTTATTGAAGTATATTGTTGTAATGTGGTATAAAATAAAATGTTGAACAATCCTGGTCATAAGTAAAACCTATCTAAGATAGCATTAGTAAACAGAAAACTTTTATTTTAAAATAAAAATTATTATGTATTTTCATTCCTACAAATCAAACCTGTACTAATTGGAATTATTTACATACCTGTTTTAAATAAGTTTAGCCTTGGTTTAGGATTCACTATATCATAATTATTAACAGTATATAACTAATTGTTATTATTTATAAATAATATTTACTATATATATATAGGCTAATTAATTTTCCTATAGCTTAAATAATTTATTTCAATTTCTAATAATTAATGCGAGTAATGCAATAACAATGACAAAAAAAAATGTATATATAGATTTTTAAATAATTCATAAATATACAATATTCATACAAAAATATTTGTAGATATCTAAGTTATTTAATCTTTTATCATTTATTTGTTTGATTTTTATTAATAACAATAATCAATATATAAATAACTTTAATTTTTATTTATTGTTATTTTATTATTTTATATATTATTATATTTATTTATATATTATTATATTACCTACTGAAATTGAATTTTCAAAACTAAAAATCAATAATATTTTAAATTATAAATATTTATTATATATAATATTTCTAGACAATTATTTTACATAAATAAAAAGGAATTTCTCTAACTTACTTAAATATGTGTATTTTTAATTTGATTACTACTAAAGATATAATAAATCTAATTATTTTAAAATATATTATAATAAACAAAAAAGCATTATCATATTAGTTAAAGTTATAAAGTGTAGTTATTGTTAATAAGCCTATATTCATGTCATTCGTACTGAATAAATGGTAGATTAGTATGTCACTAAGTATTATGTAATATTATATCAATATAAAATTACTAAGATACTAGCTAAGTAGTTTTGTAAATACTATGTTTATCTTAAAATGTTAAAAAAAGCTCGGTAAAAATAAAAACATAAGTATTTAATTAAGAATATGATTTTAAGCAATAAACACAAACTAAATATTGTCAATTAAACAACTAAAGAGGTGTAAGAAAATTAAAAAATCCTAAATATTTAAAATTAAATTTGGGCAAATACCTATAATATATATTTATTGATATAAACTATGTCATAGATTTATGAATTAGAAATAAAAATAATATATTACTGAATAAAACTTATAATTTAACAATTACATAATTTTATTAGAATACCTACTTACGTATATTTTAATCATATATTATAAATCAACTTGAGGTTTTATTTCTTCACAAATTCTTCCAATATAATAATAAAAACTAGTTATATATATTTTAATTATTTATTCATAGTTGTTTTTTTAAAGGTCAGCTATAAATTTATTTATGATATAATTGTATACTTTTGAGTATTTTTTTCCAAATATTAAAGTAACTTATTACTTTATCAACTTTAAAAATATCATTACCAAATTATTAAAAACAGAAATATTTATTTTATTTGTTACTTTTAATAATATTACCTATCACCCGGCATCAAGGCCTTTAATATTTACAATTCGTTCTGAATAAATACGACACCCATTAATAATGTTTGTACTTACTCTGGGTTGTTTGCTTCTTTTTTATTAAGTTGACTCAAAATATCTTGTGCACACAAACTAACTTTTGCGGTCTTGTTGATGTGGTCAAAACGTACAATTATGTATTCGACCTGGGGACGCAGAATCGGAATTCACGAAAATTACATAAGGGTACCTATAATAGGTACGAACGAAACCCGTAATGCCAATCATTACCTCGTCGCCCCATTTCAAAATGTCTCCTTTACGGTCCAATAATTGATGATACAGATTGACGAACTGATCGATGCCATGCTGTCTCACATGATCTGCCAACTGTTTCGTTTCTTCCCACGTAAGAGGTTCTCCTTCTGTTAATAGACCCATGCTTCTCGAACAAATTTGAAACCGATTTACTTCTCGGCTTTTTGGTTTAAATTCACTTTCAAACAATCGCTCCGATAGTTTCGATTATGGCTAAACTATTGTACGTATATAACAATAACAACAACAACAACAACAACGACAACAACTATTTATTAATTACTGTACAGTATACGATTTTATAATAATATTACACTAAGTACAACTTTCAAAATCGGCGGCGAACGAGCGCGGAACACAACCTACTGGTCTGGTATCAGTAACAAAACTGAATAGTAAAACAACGTGAATGGCGCACCCTCATACCATTTGGTTCCTTATTGATAACTGAAGTCTATCGAAAAAAAATACCATCCTGACATCCCCGCACCGTCGGATCATTTATTATTCGTGCCAGCGTTGCCATATAACGAGCGTTACATTATTTGGCCCGCCAACGAACCACGTGCAAGTCCGAATAGTTACGTAATATTGTGTATTCTACGCAAAACGAATTTGTATTTATGGGGTCAGTTTTGGACATTGGGCCGCGGAACAGCATTAAACTTTGTTCTAATGGTCTATGACGTGAATATGTCGGAGGCCGAAGCCTGGACTACATATATATATATACTGAAATGTATAGGTCAAAGTAGGAGGCTGTACGTGATTTGTCGTGGGATGTCGTTAAACCAGGTACACGGAACTAAAAAAAAATCACGTGTAATCGAAAATGCTGAAGCCGTGGTATTGAAACCATAAGCGTTGTTTTGTTGTCATGATTTTAAATAACTGACAGTGGTATTATCGTTTGATATTTGCGAAAACAATTATTTTTCCGCAGTGAACGTTAATAGGAAATATTTGCGACTAAAATCCGTTCACAATGCCCCAGTAAATCACATTTCGTAAAAGTTCGTTTAAAACTACCAAGTAAATTCGGCCAAAAATTTTTTGTCGAAGTGTCCGCCTTTCATAGATACATAAGACATAATCTATCGAACAATACAAAACTTTAGTTCTCTCCCGAGTTATGTTATTCAATACATAGTTCATTATGTACCAGTCTGACATTCAAGGTACTTAGGAAAGTTCGTTTAAAGTATGAACGTGTCTAAGAAAAGGACATTTAAATTTCGGAGTCTCTCCCGAAATTTCTCCAAAAATTAGGCACATTTTGAGTAATAAATTTAATGTAAAAAACTAACAAAAATATTTCGAACCCTGTTCATAATTATTAATCTACTGTTAGCGCGTTTTAACTATTTTGACCATTAAACGTAATTGTTTCGTCCAATGAGTTCGTTAATATTTAAATGGACTTGGTAAACGTTACGTTAAATTAATATCGTAAAATAAATTGTTATTCATTGATATTGTGTTTGTAGTAAATACTAAATAACGTTTAATTGAAACTAAAAATTTAAAACCATTTAAAAAGGACACTTATAAAATCAACTATTAATACACGTTTATGCATTGTTATTTATGTTGGTATTTACTTATTTTATAATAATTTTAAAAAAAAAGTGATGGTTTGAGAATTCTTTAATAAACTCGGTCAAAATAAAACAGAAACATTTCATTTCATATCTGTTACAAATGTTCACTTTACGAAGACTTGACGTTCAAGTAAAATTCGACGGATAATAAAACCATAGACAGATGAAAATAAAAATAAAGACTGCCGGGACGTCGGCTTGCGTGTAATATGACAAAATCCACGACAGTAAAAACAAAAATAATTCTAACACAGATCTTAACAACGTAAGAAAATCTATATTTGTTTATATCGGTTAATCTAAATCGAAAGAAAATGTTCCGCGCTTTTGTCTAGAAGCGTGACTACACTCAACCAAACGGAAGATATTAATGAATCTTCCTAGGTACGATCACCTCTATTCATAATTATTAAAAAACGCAGTTTTGTATTTCACGAATAAAAGTCCGCATGAGCTTATTTGTTGACTTTTTGTTTTTGTGATTTGTTCTTTGAATTCTATTCGTTCCCTATAGTGAGTACGTGCCTATAACTGTGTACTTAACCATATATTATTTCTGTGAATAATTTATATACAGAGTATCACTTGAATATAGTCATATGTTTGTTTAGGTTATCCGAGTCATATTTGTCAACGTATTTTATTTTGTTATTAAAATTGATTTCGATATTGCGAAATAACGGAACGTGATCATATTCTAATTTTTTTTTTTTAATAATTGTGTACATTATTAAATTAATAAAAATACGATATATGTGTTACTAATTTGAATATGCGATACAAAGTAAATTCGAATGTGTTGAAAATATTTAAATTATATAAATCTGGCAAAATTCGATTTAAACGAAATATGAACCCTAAGTGTCTAATGATACTTTCATCGTGAATATTGAACTTGGTTCAATTAAACAAATTTATTTGAACTGGTTCATTCCAAGGCCGGTCTAATTCAAGTGCACACATAATTTAAACGCGAAGAAACTATTTTTATTCCTTAGGTAAATAATTGGACAGTTTGACTTCTTTTATACGCGCGTTAGATATATTAAATACATATATACGTACACATGTTCCACTGATGTTAATACTAATAAATAATAACGCTTACTATTCATTTTACGTAATTACCGGAATTTATCCGAGGCGTTTAGAAACCTAATAAAACGTTTTGAAATGAATTGCGTTTAGCAGATATAGAAAAAATACTAAGTTAACCGGTACACCGTACTATACCTATGAGCATTGACAATAATATATCATTTTATTCTAAATTTTTGATTATTTATATATATAGCGTCATTTTAATTACGTTGCATATTTTTTACGTTTATCACGAAACGTAAATAAATGTTTAAAAAATTATAAATTATCTATTAATATAGATAGCTATTGAAACATCTTTTTATACCGCAGTCTTAGTACTTAAGGTTTAAGAGAAACGTGTTTCATTGAGTAATGACTACAGTATATTATTACGATAAATAATATGTACATGGTTACCTACACGTTCGAAATTGTTTTATATATATATATTATTTTCGACCATGAATAACGATTTTTTTTTCAGTTAGTTTTATTTTCAAGTTTTTTTTTAAATTTCAGTTGGGTCAAATTAACTTTTAAAGTATATGCCTATTATTTATATTAATGACCAAACTATATGAGCAATTCACGTGTTTTCCATTTCACATGTATATCTGTGCAGTCGGATGTATGTCTAAATAGGTTTATTGATTTATCATGCGTTAAATATAATGGTATTTTCCAAATAATTAAAAACGTGCGTAAATTAATTGCATGGCGCTAATCGTAATTTATCATATTTTATGAAAAACAAAGACGAAATAAATCGGCCAGAAATGAATAACGAATATGTATGAAAAAAACAAGTTTCCCAAGTATATAGGTATTAAATTTCGATTTTAACTAAAAAAATAAAATATACGAATATTTACTCAACCACGTATGGCAATGACCAAACATATTGAGCATGAATTATCAACATTTTTAGTAAGTGTCAAATAATTGGAAAATTTCGGTTTAATTTACAGAGATCGAAAAATAAAACAATGTTTTCTAAATACAATGAAAATATAATTATCATAAGATTTTTATATATCATATGACAACCATTATAATCTATATCAAGCATTTATAATCAATTATAATACACATTTAGATATTATCAAGTATTGCAATTTTCAGACAAATAATAATCATATTTATTTGGTTTTTTATAGCTTCGGTTAGATTTGACAGTTAATGTATAAAGAAACAATTTTTTTTTGCATTATAAATTACTAAACTACAATTATAAAAATATTAATACAAAAGTATTGTTTAATTTAAAGGGTTATATATACTTTAAATAGATACCAACTACATTTGTTGTTTAGAGAATTATTTGAGCATTATGACTCTTGTTCAGGCGATATTTTTTAACAAGAATGTCATAGATTATCAAGAAAAATAAATAGCGTATACATTAATGAAATCAAAATACTAAGTAGTTTTAGTTTTACGATATTTTATTAGGTTTATTTATAACATGTATAAACACATATAGGATATTATTATGTATACAGTTTGGTTAAATGTTTTAAAAATTTGGATTTAGGATGGTCATATATTCCATTAATTCTTTTGCTTTAATAAAAACTAATTATAGTAAATATACGGTTCATTATGCTAAGTATATTGTTATATTATTATAAAATATAATTTATTATCTTCTTTGGGAAAAAATAAATTATAATTAAAAATTTAATACAACTTTTAAAAATTTTTTTTTATACAATGTACCTATAAATGATATATTGGTTAGTAATATTAATAATTAAAGATTTTAATTATATTATTTTTTAAGGTTTACAGCATACAGGAAAGTGTAGTGCAAAATAATTAATCACAGAACATTCATCAAAAAACTACTTAAAATTGTATATCATTGATCTTCAGTTTGTTACAACTTTACAAATATTATATTTAGGTAAGTACATTTTTTAATTTATATTATAAAACAATTAATTGAAATCAATATAGTAATGGATTAGGAACTATCTAAATTATTTATAGAATCTATACATTTTATATCTGTATTATTTATCAGATTTAAACTTGTTTCTCAAAATAATTTAAATACAATAATTCATGTTAATCGAAGAAGTGTTTGTTAAACTCTATTTTCAAAAAGGTTAAAAACAGTCAAAAACTTTGCTAAAGTTTTAATTTATCAAATAGTATACACATTTAAGAAATATATTTAATTTATATTTTTAATAAAAATACGTGTGTGTCCTTAAAATAAATATATCAAAACTATTAACAGTCTTATTATATTTTTAATTTAATAAGGAATTTAATCGAGTACTTAACTAATTTTTATAAGCTAATTAAATTAAACAAAACATACAAATTATTTAACTAAGACAATATTTTAATAGATTAACATAAATGTTTCTGGTACCTATTTACATGTTCTCAAGGACATCGTCGATTTATACATATTCCATATAATTAATATATTAATTATAGTACTTTAATCATAAGTATGATACTATTGCCAGAAGTCATTTGGATCAAATAAAACCAACAAGTAAAAATAAATAAACAAAAATAAAATGAATTTAAAAATAAACGTTTATTTTAATAGAATATAATCGGTACAAAATTGTAAATATTATAATATGAAGTCTTATGAAATAATGTAATAAAATGAAAATTATTCAAAAAAAATATTCAGTAAATTGAAAACATTTAATATTTGTTTGAGATATTTAAATTTTAGCCTTTAATTTTATAGATGAAATTACATCAAAATTTTTTTAAATTTTCATTATATATGTAAATATGATATTAAAAAATGTAAATATTTTATTCTAAGTGAATTTTTTGTTAATGTCCATACTTCTGGAACTCCCATTCTCTGTTATCAAGTGGGCACACTTGACGGGTTTTTAACCAACGCGATATGCAGTGAAAATGAAAAGCGTGGTTACATACACCCCATGCAACTGTACATTCTTCACTAGTTGCTGATGCTTGATTTGCTTGACACTCAATGCATAAGTCCATAATATGATTACGACAAATGGCACAATTGTCTACAACAATGTCCCAAGCCCATAATGCAACAGCGTTCCATTTCTTTACTTCAAATCTTTTCTTTTCCCCACGACTACTAGTACTTGATGATGGCGCTTCAACATCTTCTTCATCAACTTCCATTTTAATTTCTGAAAAATTGACAAAATGATATAAGGTAAGAATTCTTATATGTTCGATGAATGTGTAATATATAAATATTTTATGTACACAACATACATTTAAATATTCAAATATTCGTTGAAAAAAGATTTCGATAAATCTATTTCTATAGGCTACAAATTGCAGTATATGAATAGATCACATAGTAGGATGATGTTCCACTTTACATAGATGTTAATGAGACATAATTGCTTTAACTTGTTTCTATACTAAATCAGTCATGCTCCACCATTTGGATATTTCTATTGCAGACCATCCGAGTCAAACATGAAGGAAGAAGACACATTCTACACATTTATTTACTACAAAGCATTCAACTGAGATTAAGACAAAAGATAGAATGTTTCAACCTGTGTGATTTGATTTCTTGCATGCTGAAATTTCTAGCTTTGTAGGACACCTTTGCATGTTTCACCAAGTCCATGCTTAACATTAAGGAGGTGGTAGAATATAAGAAGCAGACCCTATATGGTATAGTTTCAACGCGTGGTGGTCATAATATGAGGGGAAGTGCAAAGGCCATCTTTTTTATATTTTTTTTTTGTGAAGAGCAGTATGGCAAGGGAATGTCTCATTACCCCCTAAACACCTCTGTAAATTTAATTGCGAGGGATAGTGTGATGAAGGACTGTCGATTCATATAGAAAAACGATACTACAAATAGCAATACATTGAAATTAATCTGTTCAGAAAAGTTTATAGTATTAGGTTATATAATTTAAAATTTATGGAATAAAACGTTTTATAAATTATGAAAATCAAAACCAATTGAAGAAGGTTTGCTTTCTACATACCTTTGAACTTCGAAATCTTGTAGAAAATTACAAAACTTAAGTATTTTATATAATATTAATTTTTACAAATGAATAACAACAAGAATAATGTATTTGATTCACAATGATAATGCATAAAACATTTTTTTTTTGTATAACCTTAAAAGACTTAGATGCTAATTATGCTCTTCCATGAATTGGTCTATATAATTAAAAGCAATAAAACACAAAATTGGTTTGAAAAATATATTTTTCAAATAAAAGTATCAATTTTATAAAAGAGTTAGTGTTTTATTAAATAAAAGTAATATAAAAAAAATGACTAAAGTATTTCAACTTTTCCATGGTCTATCGAATGCTATATGATAACGTTTATTACTTAACTGATAAAACATACGATTGATATAGATTTGAACGTTAATTATTAAATTATTGGTACTTTCTGTTGTTGTTAATATACTTATATAGTTTATATAAAATTGTACAGTAAATGGGTAATATAAAATCGTTTTTTAAGATCTATATTTTTTATTTGTGATTAGTTAAAATTAAATTTTATTATATCTAGTTTTTAGTTTTTTACATATCAACTATAAAAACATTTAAAATCATGTTTATGTCATTATTAAACGAATATTTTATTTTAATTGGAGTATTTGTTATGTTTATCTTGTGGTCTGTTCTTTTTAAAAGAATTTCTGGTGTCTTTCAGGTAGGTAATTACACCCTTAATTAAAATATTTATGTAAAATTATATTTTTGTTTTAAAAATGTATTTAAACATTCATTACAGAAGTTCAAGTTACCAGAAGTAAATTTTTTATTGCAATCATTAACTAGTGGACTTTTCTGCTTTATCAGTGTCCCTATATGTTTTTCTACGTTTAAATCTTCATCGTCTAATTCATCTTTAATGTACTGGTTGTTGGATTCTTTTCGTCAAATGGTGGATCATTGTGCAACCACAGAAACTATAGATCCATCTAGAAATTTTAAATTTATTGTACTCTATTCATGTTTATTACACAGTTTGTACACATCAATTACAAATTATTTAGATGAACGACCATTATTAAGCACGATAAAAAAAGGAGCTGTGTTAGGTTTCTTTGCTTCAACATATTGCTTTGGGTAATCAAACTTTCAGTCTTAGTGTCTTTAGTTTTATCATATTTTAAAGCATTGCGATGTTTTGTAATCTAATACTAATAGAATTTAAAATTGTACAGTTGCACAGAAGCAGGCTTTGTATTTCTTGGATTATCAAATCTATCACTTGGAACATTGGAAGTTGCTAGACTATTAAAAGTTTGTCACAACAGAACAAATAGTTTGATAATCAAAATCTTAAGCTTTATACAGTTTGTTGTACATTGTGTAATTTGGTTAGTATAAAAACTATTAAGGTAAAACATTTTTTATAAACATTGTATATTATTTAAAATTGTTAAACAGGATATCTATTTATATGTTTCTGGTTCCATTTATTATGCTGTCGTCAATAGAAGTGTTAACAATGAATAATGATAATTGGATATCATTAGCAATTATGACATTTACTCTTCTAATATTTTATTTGCTTGAACTGAGAGACAGCGTATGTTTCACTGTATAATATGACTATAATATGTTAAAATATATTTCCATTAAAATCGATAATATAATTTATTACAGCCTTTAAACATGTCAACGACGAGTGGGAATGGTATTTTTAGATTATTTGAATCACCTAAAGACTCGTGAGATTTATAATATAATTTAATTTGCTAAATATAAATGTATATTATTTTATTGTTTTTTTTTTAGATTTGTTGATTCAAAGTATATAGCGCAAAAGAAATCAAAAGAAAATTTAGCAGTTTTGTATCAAACTACTAAATGTAATTATCTATTTGTATATTATTGGTTATAAATATTTAACTTTTGATAATTTTACAAAATTCATTGAATTTAATTTTTACACTTTTTTACTAATAAAAATATATTCATTTATTAGAAGTTCCTGGTATATCATTTATAAATTTTTAAAAATCGACATTATTTGTATAGAATACTTTTTATTACAATTATTTTTAATATCAATTTATATTTGGTTAATAATATTTTAGTATTTTTGTTTTTGTGGATATTTTATAAATTGATTTTAAACAAATATATGTATAAATTTCAAGTAAATAATTTACTTGATAAATTATGACGGTAATTTTTGGGTTTAATCGTTTAAAGCTTATAAAATAAAACTTCTTCATTAGAATTTAACTAAGTTTGTAATTTTGGAATTACTTAAGAATTTGGATACACTTTTAATAATTTCAAAAAATAAATAAATCAATAATTTTAAATATATATATAAATTTAATTTAAACTATTTTAAATTTTAAAAAAATATAGTGTTTCTTGGATTTAAAAGTATACTGTATTATGTATAATAATGTATGTTGATTATATTTTAATAGGCGCAATGAAGGTAAAAAAAAAATTACAAAAAATACGACAAGATAAAGTATCTACTAAATTACTATCTCCATCTGAAATTAAATGTGAACCAACTGATGTAATTGAAATATCTGATTGAAATATATCAAATATGTAAATAAGTATATATGTATGTACATATGTAAGTAATTATTTTTTTTTTCATACCAGTTTAATTTGATATTTGTGTAAATTAAATTATTTTTTTGATTTTATTTAAATAATTTATTTGTTTATTATTATTATTATTATTATTATTATTATATATTATTGTATTGTAATTTTACTGTAAATATTGCAATTAATAAAAATCATTTTTTTTGGCTATTATTGTTATATATTAAATATTTGTATAGTTCTATTATTAATTTATGTATATATCCATTTGTTTATAATTTAAACTAAAGTGTCATATTCATAATTTATATGATGAAACGTAGTTCGTAAATACAATCATTGAAAATGAATCAATAGTTTCAATCAATCTGATGGAATAGTGTTTTTTAAATTAATTATTTTATACATGTCGATTGTATTATGTATTTCTGTTTTACATGATAATATAATTTTTGGAATTTCAAATGTTATAAAAATACAAGGCAATAATCCATATCATGAATTAAGGTTAATAAATAAATCACGTGGACATTTGAGTTTGAGCTGATATAAATGATAACAGAAATGGCGGGCATTCTTATCAAATTAATATATAATTAATTTATTATTATTTTTCCTAATTCAAATTTTTTCTTTGTATGAGTTCTTAAAATTAAGTTAATTATTTTATTTTTCATTATTGAAATTAGTGGTGAATTTTTTTTATTATTGTGAATATATCCCTAATTGTAATATGAAAAGATCTCGTGGTAATGTTAAAAAGGTAATTAATTAATAAAAATATTAATGAAGTCATACTTATAAAGTACAATTTTTCTTTTAGACGGAGCCTAGTTCTAAACAGATGAAAATTACTTCTTTATTTTCGCGTATATCACAAGGGACTTCTGAAACTATTACAGAAAATGGTAACGATATATCACCAAAACCAAACTCAACAATTATTTCGAGTCCAATATCAGCGGTATCAAGTCCAGATATTATACCGCCATCTCCAGTGTTTAATAAAAATAGATCAATTAAAGCAAAACGGAATTTAAATTCTTTATTAATAAATAATGAAGAATATAAAAACAAGTTAACAGTTTCTCATACAAGTAGTGTTTCGCATGTTTCCAAAATAGTCTTAGATTTAAATAAAAAAAGTCCAGAGAATTCTAAAGAAGACAATTATGATATCGATAGTCAGTCAATCATTGGTACAGAATCAATGGGAAGTACAATTTGTGACGACACTGATTTTTGTTCAGATTTGGTATTTGATGATTGGGTGGACTCTAGTTCCTTAACAACAAAGTAATAGTTTACTTCTGTATTTTAATGAAATAATTTTGTTTTTTCATTAACAATGTTTTAGAGATATTGATTTAACTAAACCACATCGATGTATTATAAAAGATATTGAAAAAGAGTTTGGTAAAATTTGTTTGACTTTAAATTCCTGTAAAAATATTGACGAGCAATGTGTATGCTATCTCAGTGGTATTTGGTAAATATTTAGTTTTTAATAACTATTATCAATTTTGTATATTTACTTAAATTAAAATATTATGTATGGATATATTTAGGCTTAATAGTTTATTTGAAGTAAGAGATACTGTAACTGTTATGGCAGAAAAATTTGATGAACTTTGGTCAGTAAATAACAATCATGGTTTTGTTACTAGACACTCAGATTTTTTAGTATCTGGCACAACAATAGTTGGATCACTATTTTGTTCACGGCGTTCAGTTCTTTCTGATATATATAAAGGCCTTGAATGTTGCCCAGCTATTATGGTTATAGGAACACTTCTTCATCAATTGTTACAAACTGTAAATTGATTTTTATTGATTATACACTTTGTATCAACATATTTATCGAGTTTACAATTTTTATAGGTATTAAAACGTAAAAAGTTCAGTCATAAAGATATCAAAGCTGTAGTGGATGAAATGGTTAATAGTCCATCTTTTGTTCATACTCTCTATGAATCAGATATGACTTTAGAGACCACGCAAAAAGAGCTAATGAATTTTATACCAAAAATTCAAAGTTTTGTTAAAACTTATATGGTTGATTATAAAGGGTAAATTAAAATGTCATTAAATTTATCAATATTTGTATTACATAAATAAAATTAATAATATATAATTTGTCTAACAAAGTGGCAAGAGTTTAAAATCTTCTATGTAAGACAAATTTTAAATTTATGTATTTTGCTTATTATAACCAGTAGTTACTTGTGTCAGATTTGCCATGTAAGTTACTGAAAAAATCTTGGTAAGCCACAAATAATTTGGGTTGGTTAAAAAAATGGTAATATAATAGGTAATATCGATAATTACTTTGGTATATTATTTCCAAAAATAATATAAAGCTAAATATAATTTGAATTTATGCTAAAGAGCTAATAAAAAAAAAGTTGATAATTTTTTAATTAAATTTTGAAACTTAATGTAGGAAAGTTAAGGAAAATAATAAATTTGAGATATAATCTTATGCAATTTTTAATAGAAGACAAAATCACTTAAATTAATTTTTTTTAGTTTTATTTTTATAAGAGATTCTTAATTTTATGAATATTGATTGGAGAACTAATTATTTTATAATATTAGTATATTGATATTCATTTTATTCGAAACAAGTAGAGGATCAAAAATAATTTTAGTTATATTAATTAATATTGATTATAGCATCCTTAAAAAATAATTGAACTTAAAACGTATTTATATTTTATATTATTAGAGGAAATGATAAAAAAACTTGGCAAGGTAAAATCATTTCAATTCAAGATATTGAGGAGAACTTATGGGTTCCTCAATTTGGCATGAAGGGTAAAGTAGATATAACTGTACAAGCAAAATATGACAAGAAATGTGAAATAATGCCAATCGAGTTAAAAACTGGACGAGCTTCTATTAGTGAAGAGCATCGTGGCCAGGTAATATTGTATGTTATGATGATGGCTGAATTAGGCATGGATGTAGAATCTGGTTTGTTGTTATATCTTAGGTAAATTTATTTTATCTCAATACTATAGTAAGTTCATATTTTACTGTACCAATAATATATTTTATGGTTATAGAGAAAATATACTGACTCAAATCAAAGTTGGACATAAGGAAAAACGAGATTTAATAATGCTACGTAATCGACTTGTCCATTATTTAAATGCAAATAAAGTAGTTTCAGATTCCATTGACAACTATATTCCTAAATTGCCTGAACCTATAAATCACCATAGTGCATGTTCAAAATGTCCATATATAACAGCTTGTAGTGCTATTTTAAGGTAGAATAATAATTTATTATAATATTTATTCCATTATAAAAATTTTATTGAAAATAAAAACAAAATTTTAGCAAAGAAGGCTTTGAAATCTTGGATCAACATAATCCATTGAAAAGTTTAGGCCCTCAAGCTATAAGCCATTTAAAATCTGAACATATTGATTATGTAATGCGGTGGACTGCATTTTTACAATTGGAAAATTGTATTGAAAACAGTGGAGATACTTTGATCGCAAAGACCAGTGACATATGGACATTACCAATTGATGAGCGGTTAGTGATATTTTTTTTATCAATTTTTATTATACATACATATATATATATATATATATATATATATTTAGTGTAAAACGTGGG